>JANSTW010026229.1:0-15403 GCA_027564275.1 Diadocidia ferruginosa | reverse complement strand
ATTGTTATTTATTAATATTTATTATTATTCCATATTATTTATTTTAATTTATTATTGTTTCGTCCATAAAATTTTACATCTTCAGAAACTGTAAAAAAGTTTTTATTTTTGCATAAATTTTCTTAAATTCAAGAAATGATTATTAATTAAAAAAACTGAAAAAAATATTACTCATCAAAATAAATAAATCATTTTAGAAGCTTTTAAATACGAAAAAAAAAATTTAAAATGAAAAAAAGACCACCACAATTATATATTATATAGGATATAATATTAATATATTAATTTTAAAAAATATTATATAAATAATAACGACCTTTTGTTCACGTTCGACTATACAATGTATAAATAAAGCCACATATTACAATATACGCCATGTATTTGATGGGTTATGATGAGTAATTTTGTTTGTAGTTTTTTTAAACTAAAATATTCTCAATGGTTTTTTTATATGAAGAAGTGCCTATATACATATAATAATGTGGCTTGTTTGAGATTTATGTGCGATAAGTTATAAATTGCACAAATACCTTGGAAAAAATGATTGCATTTTTTTCCCTCTTTTATAATAATATAATTTAATTAAATTAAAATAGCCAATAATGTTTTACATGTCCTATAAACAAGTCAAAGTTATTTATTTTTAATTATTTTCTTTATACTATATAACAAAGCACTGCTTTTGAACAGCAATTTTTTATTAAGAAAACTAAATTAACAATTTAACTAAATGTAAGAAAATGCGAAAAGGTAAGTCCTTTTTTATTTGGTTTGTTGATCGCAATGTATATATAGGTAATATGTGAAACCAATTTCCAAAGTATCGATTGAAATTGTTTTGTAAACTATAATCTCGGCAAAACAATATTAAATAATAAATATATTAAGATGATGAGATAGTTGCGGATAATTTTTTGCCTCTTATGCGAACATGTGGTAAAGTAATAATATATTGTAAATGCCATTAACTTTATGTTGGAAAAAGATTTACGAAAAAAAACAGCTATTTTCAATATGGAAGTGAATAATATTTCAACTATATAGACACATTATCTAAATTACATAATATATACTGCAGCGAATAAAGGATGATGTTTATTAAAGGTTGAGAGGAAAAAAAACGCTAAACAGAAAATCTAGACTGTGCGGTCATATGAAATGGTTATTGATAAATTTTAACAATTTTCTTTGCCAATATTTATAAATATGTTACCATTTTATAAAATTAATTTTGATTATGTTCAGATCTTATATAAACGCATGTACCGAACATATATCATAAACTATGATGTGCAACCCATCCACATTTATATGTATATGCGAAGAAAACATAAAATTCCATTTTGCAATCACAAAGTATATAGGATGGATTTATAGTAAATCGAAAAGGCGGAGTTGAAGTCCAGTTTTTCTTTTTTTTACAAATAGCAATTCGAATAATTGCTTTAAAAACATTCGCTAGATTATGTTCATCTTCTATCAACTATATATATAGTACATATATTGGATATTAAATGTTTATAGATAAATAGATAGATATCCTCTTGCAATAATTTTATAAAATATTTATATTATGATGTGATATTGATATAAATGAGCATTTAAATAACTATACCACAAGACATTGCCATCTTCGCAGTGTGCATACCTTAAATATGTTACTAAATTACAAGCTGGAAAAAAATTATAATTTGATTTTTATATTTTTCCTATAGACGCTCTTAACAATAATATAATAACTATATATAACTAGTTATAATCATATAGAAATTTTAACACGGTTGATGTTTTTTTTTAAGCTGTTTATAACTAACTATATATAAATTATAAAATTAATTAAAAATTAAATTAATCAGATAAAATTCGTAATGTATGTATATTGGAGAGCTTTTCATTTGAAAATATTAATAATAAAAATAATAATAATCAGTGAACATAATATATATAAATTGTTACAAGATTTGATTTTTTATCGCACATTTAATTATAATTTATTTTTCTATATAAGAAAACAATTTAAATTGAATTTAAAAAAAATTGCTGCGAGAAATTATAGCGAAAAAAGCATAATAAAAAAATTGTCCTTTGTGATAAAACATAAACAGTTGCATAACATTTTCACAATCAATTTTAAACATGATGAACAATTACAAATTTGAATCTGAAATATTAGATAAAGTACGAAAATTATAAAATATTTAAAATAAAAAAAATATTTGGTTGATGTACCTACTTTTTTGTATTTACCGACGTTTCGTCTAATATACGCAGACATCATCAGACCAAGAAATTTATTTATAAAAGAAATTAAAATAATAAAATTAATTTTGTACTTACAATTAAAGCAATTTTTTTTTGTATGATTAAGTTAGTTTTTCTACTACAATATATGAATAAATATATGAAATAGGTATATAGTTTTAGTAAAAAAAAACAAAACCAATATGTAAGTTTTATCACTAAAGTCCTAATAATTTGTTTAAAAAATGCATGCTTTTATTAATTATGTTTTATAACTAAAGTCAAATTTAGGCTTTTTTCCTAGTATATATTGAGAAAAATTATGCTTCCTTATTAAAATTCATATTATATGGTGAGTAAAATTACGTCTAAATATTCTTAAATATCGACTACTCTAAAAAAGCGATAATGATCAACCAGAACAAAAACATTATAATCTTTTATATTTTAGGAAAATCTCTAGTATATGGTAACTTTAAAGAATATATAAGCATAAAATGTACTTTGTGTTTTTATAAATTACAATAACGGTATAGAGACCTAATATGGTTAACATAATATGTGGCATGGCATATCATTTATGCTTTCGGCCATTAAAGATTTTCACGATTTTCAAATTTGTTCATTGTGTGCCTATATATGTACGGCTATACCCAATATAAATCATATCGATCGTCGTCCGTCGGTCGGTCGGTAGATATTTTTAAGAAGATTTATCTTGTTTTTTTGTTTTCTAAACCCATATTTTAAAGAGACTCTTACGCCCCTGTTTTTTTTATTATATAATTAATTATTGTAAATTAATGGTTATTAATTGACGTGTTTAACACAAATTATAAATTTTTAGTATCTTAGAATATTTCTACTAGAAAAAATAATTTTAGAAAATGTTCGTATGTTTCAATTTTTTTTTTATGTTCGGCAAATAGGTAAATTATAAATTAAAAAATCAATTCAACGTTTCGGTTGTTTTTTCTGCCCTCATCAGTACGACCATTTTCTATTGGATTATTTATAAAACAATTTGTTACTTTATTATTAGTAGGATTGTTAAGTTTTTTTTTTTTTCAATTAAAAAAAGACTTTTATTACTTTCTTAAATTTGAAAATTATTTAAAAATATTATTCCTTAACCTTTTACAGCCCACCATACGCATATCTAATTTTTTAATTTAATGTGAATGAGATAGTATTTAATTTGTCTTTTTGGGATTCAATTAAACAAAGTTTAATAATTTGAATATATTGATGTTCGATTTTATTTTAAGATAGATATCGATTCAACGTTTCGGTTATTTTTTGTACCCTCATCAGTACTACCGTAGATTATTAATAGGGATTGATAAAAAATTTGTTATTAAATAATATAAATTAATTATAATAAATATTGCTCTTCGATTATTAGGCTCAATAAATTACTTTTTATGTCAATATTTTTATCAGGCAATAAAATATATGGATTCAATAACTTTAAAAAAAATTTAAGAAAAAACATGCTCCTATAAAAATACCAATAATATAAATTTTTCCACAGCTGACCAACACATAAGAATATACAAAAGAATAACATAAAACGTATATCGTATATATTTATTATATAAATCTGACATGACAAAGTGGATTTAAATTTTAATATTCATAAATGCAAAGAGATTATAAGCATGGCACGCATTTTCTGTATATAGTTAAAGGTTTTCTTTTTATCTTCTTTGTTATTATTATTATCCAAAAGAAAGTGTCAGAAAATTTGATTGAATTTTTATTTAAAATTAAAAGATTTAGCTTGGGGCGAGTTATTTTTGTTGTGTATAAGTATGTGCGAGCTTTTAATAAAAAAATATGCGATTTTAGCGAAACTGGATATATCATATTTAAAAATGAAAATTGTTATTAATATTTTTTAAGTGTGCTGGTTGAAATTTATTTAAAATTATTACTCTGCACTTATAAAATAGTAAGGATTTTAGAAATTTCTTATTTTCTATTGATTTTTCGGTTTCAATTTCTAAATATGATATTAGTAGGATAACAAATTATTCAGAATCAATACCAGCAAGCTCACACGGTCATCTGGCCCATAATTTTTTATAAACATAATATTAAACATTTACGACTCAACAAGCATGCGTGAGATGAAGCATATACTATAAGTATACATGGGCGATTTTCCGTCAGGAAAACCGTATTCTTCTGTTCATCTTAGTTTTTGATCCTAAAATTTTCCTACAAAACTATATTTTATAAAACCGTATGGTCCCTTTTGAAAATCAATATGGCGGACACAATATGGCTTCCAGATTGGTTATAAGTATTTTATTCATTTTTTAAGTTATATGAGAAAATAAATAAAATAAAAAAAATTACATACAAAATTATAAGATTAAAGGCATGTTTAGAACAAAAAAAATTCATGTTGCGACTTAAATATAAACCTATGTAAGTTCTTCCATTAGTATATAATATTTTTGAGAATAAAAATGGCGGACCATATAATATAATATAATAGTGGACGAAAATTTAAAATTCATTTTATTTATGTAGATGAAATGATGCGACTGGAGGTTTTTGAGTTGCTGATTACAAATCAAATGATAACATTTAAAAATTCAAAAATGGTGGATCCAATATGGCGGATAGAAATGCATAAATGACTTGAATTAGTTGTAAACTTGTATTTTGAGGTTTTTAGGTTACGAATATTATGTTGAAAATTTATTTATTAAAAAAATGAAGATAGATAGAGGTCTTTCTGACGGAAAATCGCCCATACATTAAATGCCAATTATATATATGCATAAAATCAGACTTTTAAACGTCATAATCATAATTTCAAAATTCTGCATATACAATTTTTTAAGAAATTGGTATTAAAGATTATGAATATTTTTTTTATCTTACTTGATTCACATTCACATATTATATAGAAATTTAAATGTTTGAACATAATTACTTAACGCATCTGTATATGTAATATTTAAAATCGCAGAATTATTAAAGTTATTTCTCTTTAGTTTTTTCCTGTTCAATTTCTGTGTGCTATAAGTAACTATATAATCTTTTCATAAAAAGCCGTGATACTTAAATGTTGCCAGTGCATATAATAATATTTGTCCAAAACGCACGAACAATCTGGAACGGATTGGATGCGATGAGTTGAAGAGTTTATGCTTTATTCTGCATAAATATATGAGTTTTTTTTCCATCAAGTGAAATGCATGTCAAATATTTAATGTCGGACGCCTTTAAATTGATTGATAATTATATTATACATTCTTTTAAATTTTTTTAAGAAAATAATTTCCTTATTACAAACATTTAATATTTATGATTAAGATTTTAAACTATATACAAGAATAACTTAAATCTTTACTAAATGATATCTTAATATTGATAAGAATTTATGAAAGATTTTTGTCAAAAATTTGAAAATAATTTCAATCAATATGATTTTGTTACGAAGTGTCCTTTTTGAAAATCATTTCTTTTTTATTTAAAAAGAGAAAATCTTGCACAATTAATTTTCTTATCTTAAATTTGCGAACATAAAATTGTGCATTTTTGCTATATGCACAGCAAAAACACAATGAGAAATTCTTTTCCTTATGTACAAAATTAAGAAAAAGAATTAACAAATTTAACAAATCGATTAAAATATCTCATATTATGTACTGCGCGCTAAACCTGGACCATAAAAAAAGGTTAAAGCTCTTTTTTGTGTGCTATACTGTAAAAAAAGATTACAAAAAGCGCATCTTTACACAAATTTGATTGGTTCTTTACATTTATTACTTTTACTGCTTTAACAGAGTAATATAAAAATGAGCTAATACTTTTTTTTCGCATAAATCGTGAAATACATAAAAAACCACAAAAACGCCATTAAACATACGCACACATCAAATATCTTTATATAGAAAATCAATACAAAAACCAAAAATTTGATAGCTTATTGTTAGGGAAAAATGCCGGAATGGGAGAAAGGTTAAACAAATTATTACTTTTTCGAAATTATTGGTTTTAAATGTTTTGTTCGTTGTATAACAAGACCCACTATATACGTAATAAAATCAGTCAGAAAAAAACACCCATAAAACTCTTATAAGCTTTAACTTATAACAAAGAAATCAGGATGATTTTTTTTAAATAAATAAAATTAAGAGTTTTGCTCAACCACACTAATTTTCATGAAAAAAAATATTTAATATGTTTTTTGTTAAAATTTCGATAAAATGTTCACAAAAATGAATTACAAGAAATTTTTCGAAAAATGTTCAACATTTCAGAAATTTAATAATATTCAAAAAAAATATTTATTTCAGGAATTTTATTGAAAAATCTTAAGCATTAAGGAAAAATATTTAATAAAAACTCAACTAAAATTTTTTTTGAAGGTTTTTAGGAATTATATAAAAAATTTACAATATTTCTAATTATACTTTTCTAAAAAAAATCTAAAAAGCACACAAGCCTATTTTAATATCCAAGAAAAATTACAATTCATTAAATAAAATTTGATGCCCAAAAAATGGCATCAATAATTTAAAAATAAACAACAACAACAAATATTTTAAAATAGACAAATCTAATTTGCATTTTATTAAATATTAAATATATTTATATATATACTGAAATAGTAATTAAGAGACCGGCGATCGATCGATCGTCGGTCATTAAACCATTATTAGCTGTATATAAAAAGCGCGATCATTCAGCCGCGGTTTTTTGTGTCTTTAGAATATTTTTTTGTGAATATTTATCAAACCATATGAGATAAAATTTATATACTTAAATATTTTTCTATAAAGTTAATGAAATTTTTCGTTTAAAATATTAATACACATTCAACCAACATGGATTTCCTATAAAACATTTTAATATCATTTGAAAAAAAAAATCAAATACACTGATAGAAAAAATAATACTAACATGTATCTGGAATTTATTAGTTTAGAAGATTTTATGCAAATTAATAATAATAAATATAATTAAAATATATTTTAAAAAATAAAATTATTTTATATATCAAACTTTTGTTCAATATTATTTTCTTCTATAGCGTTGTGTCCTGAGGCCTAAATAAATTATGTTGTACGTTCCGCACAGAATTTTCTCCAATTTTTTTTTTTTAATAAGAAATAATTTATCAATTTTCATATTCATATTTTTATGAATATGAAAATGACAACATGTTGAGAAAATTGTAATAATTTTAACCAAAAAGTACTAGATCTACTAGAAGATATTCAAAAATGTGTCTTTCTACATGACAACTGGACAATAGACTATCTCTCATATAGTAGCAAGAGTTTGTTTAACTCACAATAGAACGCAATTCAATTTAAAAAATAAATAAAGAAATAATAGAAAATTAAAGATTTAATAAAAAAAACCTCCCAGCACTTCTTAGGGCATTCAAATCATTTTTTTCCAATTCTGCTGAAATAATAATTAAGGAAATGTTTTTTTTAGTGAAAAAAAACTCATCTCAGCTATTATTAAATGTTTATAAAAGAATTCATTTTAAATGGTCGCGACCACAAAATTATTGCCATATACACAAGCGTATTTATATATACATGTAAGTTATGACAAATGACTAAAATGAAAGATTTGTGCTCTGTTTTTTTTTCAGCTGAATTAAATTAACATTTTAAATCCAATAATTATTATTATATAAATTTCAAAATTATGATGCGCGATACACAAAAAATTGTTTTTATATAGTGCGGTCAAAGCTCTTCGCGGTAGATTTATTTAAGAAATATTGATTTATTAGCTAGATTCAAATCGATATGTATGAGTAACCTTTTATCCAATTTCTAAGAATTTGTTATTTTATAGGTCGTTGTATCTTTGAGATGTTATTTGAACGGATTTTACCATAACATCAACCAATTGTTTTGTATATTATAGATTGATTAGATTTTTAGCAATATAGCCCAGGAAATAAGGCATAAAAATGGGTAAAATGTCACATAAGGTGCGGGAATTAATTTTATTTTTAAACCATAGACAATAAAAAATCCGAATGTGTAACTTTTGAATATAGATCCTTCAGCCGCCATATTCTATCAGTGCCATTTTTTCAAGATGACAGCTAAAGCAGCCATATTCAAAGATCACAAATTTTAAATTTTGATTTTTTATGTCAGATTCCAAAGAAAAGCTCACTTCTTTTGAAATTTTAAAAGCCTTATTGCTTGGACTATAAACATAGTTGACTGATTTGCATTTGAGCTTAAAGTTTGCCAATCATTTACGTTACTTATGAATTTCAGTCTTATAATATTTGGATTTATGGATTTTATTTATTATTAATAAATTTTTAAATTGTCGGTAAATATTTGGATAAATTGCAGCTGATATTAAAAAAAATATATTAAAGATTTTTTACCATCACAACGTTAATGTTAAAGAAAAATTTGTTTTATTCATATCGAAATCTGATATAATACTTAATTAGATATCAAAAACACCTTGTGTTGTACAAAATATGTATTATAGTTTATATAATATATGGCTACTTGCCAATATTCACATATAATCTCAACACAAGAAGTCGATTATAGATTTTTGTTTATGATTGGGATGTGCAAATTCAATCTATCTCTATATGGTATAAGCTTTCTGGTGCGTACAAACTTACATATACTAAGGGCGGAGTAGCAATATTCCGCATCCTTTTTTCTTTATTATTTATACGCAATCATAATTTCGTTGTTGTTTTTTTTTTTTAGTTATTGCCTGGGGCATCAGCCTCAATATTACTCTTCAATATTATTTATAATAATAAAGAACACAAAAAAAAACAAGTCATGTGAATTATAATTTTATAAAAGTCTGCAGCAAATTTTCGTTGCTGAGTTATAATAAGAGATTTTAACTTCTTGTACATATCTATATGCTATATAAGAAATGATGATTATGAGTTGTTAAAAATGTTATTATATAGTTTATTTTGCCGAGTATCATTTGAAATTATTATATATTGAGAACAAACAAAAAACTATAATCAAAAATGTCTATCTGCAAAATCTTTGTGTATATAGAACGTGTTTATTTGTTCATAGATCTTATAATGAGTAGCTGCTTATAAAAAACAATTATTATTTACACATGTTGCCATTTTTCTTTTAATTAAAAATAAATTGCTTTTGTATATTTTAGATATAGACTTTCTTATTATATTTTGAGCCAGATTACTACTTTTTATCATATATTGGCATAAATAAATATATATTATATACGCAAATCTTATCCAATTATATATACGTCAAATAATCTATGCGAACTATACAAATTATAAAATTATATTCGAAATAATAATAATATGTTATATCTTAAACATACTAAAGCTTTGAATTTTGTATACACGAATACGCCATATAATAAAAGAAATTATTACTCAATCATAGATTTTCATGAATAGTATTATCTACATACATGTGCTGATGAGTGTTGGAATCAACTAAAATGATACAATAATAAGAATTGATAAAACCAATTTTTGGGATATAATTTCATATACAACAACAAAATTTAATTTAATTTTACCACTTGTATGAAAAGACCCCTATATATATTTCAGATATACCTATATATATTCTAATAATTCATCCAAAAATAATTCGGAGGAATTATTAGAATATAAAGTTGTGTAGTCTATATATGGTAATATTTTTATATAAGTGGTAACATTATATTAAATGTTGTTGTTTTATATGCAATTATATCCAAAAATTTGGTTTTATCAATTCTTATTGTATCATTTGTAGTAAAAGCTTGTTAATATAAAAAAATCGTTCAACAATTTATACTATAGTCAAATAATTTGAAATTAATTTGAATTTTTTTTAATAAAAAAATTATATATTTGTTTGACATCAGCTTAATTTATCATATTTTAATTAAGTTTTAAAGAACTTGTTTTAAGCTATCTTATTTCCTAAAATCACGAAGAAACTTTCACAATTTCGCTGCGTCAAAAGTGCACATATAAAATAAAATAATAATATAATATCCGACAAAATATATAATTTAAAAGATACTAACATTAATAATACTAAAGTACACTCTTTTCATTATATAGATATATTATTTTCTATAATTTCTATAAAATTATATTTTATCGATTATATTACCGCGATATATTGCGATTTGATAAATAAATTCTCATAATTTTTTTTTCGTGCGCAATGTGGGATTTTATTTTTTGCTGTAAACAATTTTTTTCTATAAATTAAATTAAATTATAAATTTTACGTAATATCATATAATATATAGAAAATGACATGAATTATATTTTTAATTTATATTTTCAAAAGCAAAATCATTAAACTTGTACAAATAGTTGGAAAAAAATAAATTGATTGAATTATGGCTATATAGAGTTTTAGATGTATGGCTGATATTATATATTATATGGTAAGAAACCGCTCCACGCAACAATTTTTAGATGACTTCTCGTCTACGGCCGATTTTATATTTTATAAATTAATTATAGTAAATTTCATGTTATTTTTTTTTCTTCAATATAAGAAGACTTTTAATTTTCATTGATGTTTATTTAATTGGTAAAAACTTGTTTGGAAAAAAATACATTTTATAAGAAAAACTTACAAAATTTTTAACTAAACTTTAAAAAATATAATTATAAATTATAGAGTGTGTATGCGATATGTTTTACATTGAAATAGATATCTTTGAAATCGCACAGCTTTCCTCTAAATATGGTTAAAACGATTAAAGTGAAACCAAACGTCAGTCATTTTATTTCATTTTAATAAATTATTATGGCAACAACCAGACACGAAACGTAACGCATATGACATTTTTCGATATGAACAAATCTTTCATTTAATTTCGTTTAAAAACTAATAAAACCATAAAGTGTTTTAACCAACTTTTAAGAGTTTGTTATAAAGAAGCTTTCGTTATAATTCAAAGATTCTTTTTAAGTTGTTTGGTTAAAATTTCAACAATATATTGCAATTTTAAAACTGACTCCATAATTTGAAAATGAAATTGCATGTTAAAAAAGATTTTTATAATTAAATAAAAATAAATTTTTATGTTTAAAATTATTAATTACACCTAGTGTGTTATTATTTAAAAAAAGAGTCATCACATTTGGCGCCCAACAATCTTTAAATTAAGAGTGCTCTGTATCGACGGATCTTGACAGGTATAACAATAGCATGGAACACATACCATCAATGGAATATTCGTCACTGGTCACAATAATATATTTCTATATGTGCGTATATTTCAATTTGACTTGTCAATTGAAAACATAAAGTTTTTTTTTAATGATGTCGCATTATTTTTGCAATATATTTTTTTTTCTCGACCACTGATTGATATCTTTTCAACCTAATTTTTTTACTCATTATATTTTACATTTCTCTAATAATTAAAATAATTTATAATATTGATGTCATGTTATAACATATAAATAGTGCTTTAGATTTTTCAATATTTGTTTATAAAAATATTACATAATATTTAAACAAACATGTGAATAATAATATATTGGCAAACTTTGCATGCTGTTCGTCATAATAGTATGGTTAAAAAATTATTAATTAAAAAAATGTACTTTCAATTAGTCGACTAAGCTAGTACAGTATATTGCAAGAATATATGTGGTGTTTGATTAACAGACGTGAAAAAAACTAAAAATAACGAATTCCACTTCATTGGTGGCATATAGTATAGACAAAGTAAACACATTAAATTGCATAATCCAAATATTTCTCTATAAAGTGTTATATACACTTAGCGAAAAAATCGTTTTGAACACATTTTTATTTATTATTACTTAAAATTATGAAGTAAAATTAGATTTTCATACATTTAAAATTTTTAAGAACACAACTGCAGTGTATCAATTTTAAATTTTTATATAGCGAATTTAATCTCAAAGCTTTTTTTGTTTCCACAATAAATTCATCAGCGATCTGACAAACTTTGTATGTCTTCTCTGTGTATAATATACAGGAGAGATTTTTGATCCTTATAGATAACCAGAATCTGTGTAATAAAAATTAATAATTTATCAATATATATGGACTATTTCTCTCAGTGCTCGTTTATTATTTTAAGTATTTAAAAAAAATATTTACTTATACCTTAAAAATCAATTACACCAATCCAAAATCTATAAACAAAATATCAATTTAGATTTGACATGCCTCTTTCATGTACACACAATATATAGTATAACTTCTATAGAGTTAATTTATATTAAACATATTATCTCGGTAATAATAAATTGTTATTGGAAATGTGTATAAAATAAAATATTGAAAAGTTCATAATATTTTGCAATTTTCAACTATTAAGTAGGATACACAATTATTATTATTATTTTTAAACCTATATAAGCATGTAGATAAAATCAATTTATCTATACAGCGAAAATAATAATAATATAAATCAAGACAGCAATTATGTGTGCAGTGTTTCATTTTCCGAAATAACCTATAACATAATTTTGTTTTTAATAATTTAATATGAATCTCTTTATATAAAGCTTATACCTATATACAAGACGTACACAAACCTAAAGAAAGCTTATATTTATTTAGCTTATTATAAAGTTTTTATGTTCAATATTTGTTCAATTATATAATTTAATTTTTTGGTTGCATTATAACATATCGTGTTTAAACAATTAACTAACTATGGATTTCATTAAGCATTTTAACATGTTCACAGCATATATTTCTTTAAAACTGAACATTAATTATAATTTTTTTTACTTCTAATTAACAATAATTTTTAGGGCAAATTTTTTAAAAATCAAGATCTTAATTTGTATTTGCTTAGAAAAAATCAATCAAAAGTTTATAGATTCCAAGCGTGTTGATAGGATTTTTTTTAGAAATTTAGTTACACAATGTATGATTCAATTTATCTAAATAATTGACATTTCATACCTGGCAAAATAATTGCCTAATATTTTTTTTTGATGATTAAAATACAATTTTAAAATAATGTCGGATTTGTGACAAGCAAATTTATGCCACATACAGAAAAAGTGAAAAAAATCAATGTCTTTTACAGAAAATACACCAAAGCGATTAGGTGGTTTGGACTTGTATTCAGTATTCAGTATACACATTGCACAATTTGCAAGAGGAAGAGATAAGTCGCAGTATATAGCTGCTGCTCTACCAATTTTAGTACTCTACCTGCTCTCAGAGTCGTTCACAATTGATTTAGGGCACTAACATCGGACAGTGGGATAGAAAACCAAATTTCTGACTCAAAATTTAAAAAAAAATTTAAAGTCTCAAGGTCAAAGGTAGAGATCGGCTCCCATACATTTTAATTAAAATGGCAGAAAACTTGTTTATATAGAGAAAAACTTTGGTCCAATTTTGTTGAAAGGTGAGTTCCTAAGATTTTTTTTTGTAAAATGGCCGAAAACAGTAGGTACTAAATATTCTACCAAACTCGATATAGAAAAATGAATAAGATTTTTTGAAATATATACAAATAATCATGAATAATAATTTTTTTTACATATAGCAAAATGTAATTTTAAAATAATAAAAAAAAATAACCCAATAAACACTTGCTATAATATGCATCCAAAAGCTATTTAAGTTTATACATTATATGCAATATATATAGTAATTTAAAAACTCTTTAATTTAAAAGAAGAAAAAAAATCTTATTGTTCCGCCCAATTCTTTAATTACACAATCACGTTTCTAGCATTCATACGACGCAACGTATATAGGTATCAGCGAGCAGATACAATTTTATTTAATTTCCATTAAATTGATTTTGTACATTATTACAGCTAAAAAAGCACTCACAATAATTTATATAAATGAAATATTTTAAACACCGCACATAAAATGCTGCACTTCGCATCTATACCCATATAATATAATAAATATTATCAAGACGAGCAATCGCAATCAAAGAAATCGATATAAATTTTAAGTTTTCCATACATCTTCGACTTTTCGCTTCACACTTTGTATATTGTATACTGTATATAGGTAGAGTCACAGATTTGATGCGGCCAGAACTGCACAATCTGTTTTTTTTTGCAGTGTAATTTTTATCTTTTATATTTTAATTTAATTTTTATTTGCAATAATAAACCCTTTGAGAGGAGAAAGAATTGCAAGTGAAAAAATTACATTTTTAACGCCCAAGAAAAAACACATTTTTTTTCTCGTTTGACTAATTGGTTCTGTATCACAAAGAGGACGATCGTTCTTGAAATTTTATATGTGAAATGTAATTAAATAGTTAAATGTGCACAAATCGATTTATTTGTGCAGCAAAATTAAATTTACTCTATAGATTGAAAATATGATTTAATTATTGCAAAAATCTTAATGTATATAATATAAAAAGCAATTATATGTTTCATTATATTTAAAAAAAAAAGAGTAAATCGAGTTATTTGTAAAAGAAAGGTTAATTCAAATATTCATTAAAAAACAAATTTATTTGATCGAGCAATGACTAATTAAGCAATCGCGTTTCACTGTGCGTCTTAAGATGCAGCGCGGTCCCAAAGACAAGAAGCAGCTTCCACGCAAAATATATTGAGGTTTTTATATGCAGCATAAAATCAGGAAATATTTTTTTGAAACAAATTCAAATTGAAATTAAATATATAATTCAATGTTTCGAATAGAATTTTTTTTTTGTGTTTTAGCGTTGGCGTGCTGCTTATAAAAAGGTTGTCGTTTAGGAGAAAAATTGTTTGTGTAAAAACTAGCTAAACAACACTTTGTTTATCGATATGGGTATGGATAGTTGCCTATAGAATAACAATAATAATATTATGTTTTACATGCTTTTCTACTGCTTTATGTATAATGTGTGGTGGACATAATGTTATTTATTTTTAATGTCGATTTTGTGTTCTTCTGTTTATGGTTTTTTTCCATACTATAACTATACACAATAAATATTAACTTTGTTTTATGTATGCGCGGTGGCTTCCTTAAAATATTTTACACAAAAACAAAGTATTCAATCACAGATAATAAAAACAGAATAGAACTCTAAACACCTAATAGGAATTATTACTTCAATTTATTTGCATACATTTGGTAAAATTGAAAATTAATTTATTATATAATAATAATAGTAATACGAATATAGTTTTTTTTAATTATTTTTGCAT
>JANSTW010026118.1:0-15421 GCA_027564275.1 Diadocidia ferruginosa | reverse complement strand
CTGAGAAAGTCTTATAAGCCACAAAGAAAGACTTTTTTTTATCGTCGAGCCGTAGAAGCTTTTATAAAAGAATTTCCAACAGCAGAGCATCATAGCGGCCATGTTGTGTGTCTCTTTGAAATTTCAATACAAAATATTTTCTTTTGCAAAAATCTAACTTAACAAATCTGGCCATATATCTCCACAAATAATATTAAAAGTATTTTTGCACGTATTAAACAATTTTCATAAATTAAAAAGTTTTGTGAATCATGATTCATGATCAATTGCTTACATGGAAAAAAATTACAAATTAAACATTTATTTTTTAGAACAAAGACCATACGTAATTTTTGAAGATTTCAGAAATCATTAAAATAAAAAAAAAAGAATTTTACAAATATCAAAAATCAATCAAATCATTTTAAAAGGTGGGTTCGGCGAAATACGAATATAAACCTGTACAAATTTATGAAAATTGGCTGTTTATAAAGGAAATACCCCTATAACACTGATATGGATATAATATTATGGATGGGACGAAAGTTAAATAAATATGCTTTTCCCTTTTATATGTGATACTTTTTGGTATTTTTACAATACAGCAGATGAATACAAATTTAGTATACAATGTAATGTACACAATAATATATATATAGGTGGATGGATGGCAAACATTAATTCAAAAATATTTATATATTTTAATGTTTCACACAGAACCGCCCCGCAGAATCCACACACAACATATTATAGAAATAATAAAATATTTTATCGTACTTATACAATCCTAATATATTTAAGAGATAAGCCTTTTTATTATGTGCTTCGCTTTTCGGTTTAATGATTGTTTAATTTGGGTTTTGGCGAAAATATTGTATATAATATGGAAAAACTGCGGGAACATTTTATGGAGATTTAAAGACTGTTTTATATGGGTTTTTATACAGTCTAATTCTATAATATGTTTAAAGGGTTTGAAGAAAGTTTTATAATGTACTAAAAATATTTTATATATTTAATCTAGAAACTATAAAATTTACTGATGGTCCTTTTTCTGTATATTTTTAGGACATTATATAAATAATTAGGTCTTTGTAAACAAATCTTTTACTTTTTATTAAATTAAATTTGTAAACATAATTTGATTCGAATTGATGTGTCTGGAATACTGAAATGGTATGTTGAAGTTTTTTATGAAATGATGTTTGATACATTTTTATAAATTTTCTTATCATAAAATGTGCCAGGCAATTTATATTGTATTGATGGAGTACCGCAAGGAACGATAATAGGTTTATGATTATTTTTTTTTTTTAAATAACAATATAGCTAGTATTTTAATTAAAAATGTATTTTCTTGTTTTTTTTTTTAAATATCGTCAACATTTTCATTTTTAAATAATTAGTTTGCATTTTTCATCATGGTGTTCTTTTTTTCTCAAAAGCGGGAAGAATTTTTACATCGCGACCGCATTGAGGTTTATAAACTTTTAAAGTTTTCTTCAGCTTTTCTTGAAATTTGTCTAATATTATTTGTGTATACTATTTATTTGTAATGACAAATAAATTGTTTCCAAAATCTAAATACATTCAGTGATTGATTTAAAAATTAAACACAATTTACAATATGATTGTTGCACGTACATTTTCGATTCTTCAAACTATATAACAATGTTTGATGCGATTTTTTCTGCGTTTATAATTTAAGCACGCAGTGGTGGTTGACATCATTAAAATATTTTTCAATTGCTATACAAATGAAAAACCGCATAATGATGACAATATAAAATTACAATAATAAAGAAAACATTTTTTTTTTAACAAATATATGATGTGGCGAGACGAAAATTCCATATTCATGCAGCAGCTTACGTTTCCACGAATATAGAGATAAATAATTTTCTATAAACGTTTTTATTCTTCATGTTGTTGTTTAATATTTAAGAATTGTAACGAAAATAAAAACGCTTAAAATACAACGTTTGATTATACAGAAAGTAACTGCAAAAAAATAACAACAAAAAATGCTCGCAGAAAACGACACTAAGAATTATAATAAGAACATTGAATTTTATGACCGTCATTTTATCCTTTCAAATGAACATTATATTGTATATATAGCAGTGATGTCAAACCTTGATCATATTTTTATAACTACGAATGGATGTGTAGAAAGTTTCTCTAAAATTTTAGTTTGATTTAAACAATAAATCTCCCAAACACGTCAAACATTTTAAAATTAAAATCTGATTATGAATGTTTCATTTTCGTCTTCAGTACCATACACAATGGTAGATATCAATATTAACTTATAGCTTAACAGCACATATTTTCAACTTGGTTGGCTTTTGTACATAACAAACTTGTGCGCTTTTGTATCGCACGCGAACAACAATAATGTTGTTTATATAAATGCCTCTTACATGTCCCGAGGAGCATCTATACTCATTATATTGAATTAATACTTATGAGATAATAACTTTATTAACATTAAACTGTTGTATGTCGATAGTTTTCGACTTTTTTTGTATATATGGAATATTATTAGTACCATCTATCTATTATTGTATTTTTCATGGATTTTGCACTAGAATTTTAATCTCACATGTAATTTATGTGCAAAATATTTAAAATTAGTTGTATTTGCACGCGAATTTCTGCATTTTACAGATAGATTATACAATTTAGTTGCATTTTATTATGTGCAATATGGTTTATCTGCTATAAGCTTATTAGTTGGACTGGTATCAGATAGATAAAGGGTAAAATGGTCCCTTTGCTTCCTCGCTTTGGGGTAAAGGACACGATGATGATAATGATGATTAGGTTGACTCAAAAAAAAATCTTTGAAATTAATTTTGACCCATCCGAAAAAAAGAATTCTCCATCTCTGGAAAATATACCTAGTGATGAAACGTACGTGTTTTCGCACACTTTTGGAAGTGATGTGTTATTTATTACAATTTTATGGAAAACAATTTGTTTTGTGAATTGTGGTTTTCAGGGACGAAAAATCGCCGAAAATCATGTGCAGTGTTGATATCAAACAGCTGCCAAAAAATAAGTATTTATTCGATTAAAATAACATTTTGTAGATCTATAGAATATTAACTGGGTTGTCTGACAAAAATAAAAATTATGGTTTTTAAGATATTTTCATAATTCAAAATGGCCGCCAAATACTAAATACCATTTCTCAAAGAGACGTATTTTTTTTTTGGCAGCTGTTTGATATCAATACTGCACGTGATTTTCTGCGATTTTGACCACCTTGTAACTCAAAAACCACAAATCACAAAAAAAAATTGTTTTATTAACGAGTACATACGTTTAAAATAAAAAAAAACATAATATATAAAACAGCACTTCCAAAAGTGTGTGAAAACTCGTAATTTTCATCTGGTAGTAAGAAGTCTATACAAAATCTTACGTACACATTCTGAATTTCGGTTACATCATGTTTTTATTATATTTATTTTTCTACTGCTTTTGTAATAGAATATAATATACAAGAAAATGATTCTTAATAAATTCTAATCAAGAAACTTAAAACCTTTATCCTTGCGTATAAATACTATAAAAAAAGAAAAGCTAAAACGTTTTCATGTAGATATCGCATAGGTATATAGTACAGGCCAGAGAAAAGTAAAAGCCCCTTTAATGCATATTAGATATTTTAAGCTTTAACCATTTTTATAGAGCTTGGTTTTTCTTTTCTATACAATAATAATGGAGCGGTGTATCATGTTGTACTGTACACATAATATTCATTATTTTTGTCTGGACTTTTGCCACCGAGCTTTAGCAGTGACAATTGAGAGCTGCTGCGATATAGAATTACTGCGCTTGGATATAATATGGCAAAATTGTCCCCGTATAAATATACTTAAGTTTTGGATTACCATTTACCATGTAGAAAATTATATGGTGTGGAGAAGTGAGTATACTGAGTAACTAATTAGTATATTAAAACTGAGAAACATTTTGAAGAGACATATTATATAACATTTATATTTTTGATATTTTTAAAAAATCATAAACATGTTTTGAGAACTAAACCTTTAAGCTTTTATTAAAAATTTGTATATAAGAGTTAACTTATGTAAAATACAAATAACTTTATAAAACATTTCACTAGATATTTATAAAATAAAGAATTCAATAAAAATTTAAATCTTCTTTTTTTTAAGAAACATTCCATTTCATTTTAGTCGTATACAACTTTCTCGCTAGACACAGCCTAAAGACCTAATGCCCAAAAGCTTTCAAAAGTTTTAGTTCTATAAAATCGTCATACCGCTCAAGCTCAACAACATAAACAAAAATTAAAACAAACGCTTTTGAAAGCTTTGGCGTTCTTTGAGCCTATTTGTTGAATTGAATGTCACCAATTTTCTTTACTAATAGTCAGCAGATAAGTTTTAGGCAAATCGACTAGAGTTTAAGTTTGGGTTGGTTAGAATATGCTTTGGATCATTTTATTTTCAAAATCTTATACACATACATATTTAAAAATAAAAGATAATCATCAGACATACCATAAACAGCTACTATAAATCTTATTTTGCAATTTAAAGCTTTTTTCTTAATTTTTTTATATATAAGACGACAACCTATAATCCAATAAAAAATGTATGCAGAGAAATTCCACAGGTATATAGAATATCTCAAATGGAAAAAAAATTTATGTTTTTTAATGTAAATGCGACGGACATTATCTATGCATGACAGAATGGGATTTTTTAAATGTCTATTTTGAGAAAAAAGAATAAACTAGAGGGCTTCCAACAGCAGAACTCAGATGCTGCTTTTACTATCCTCGTAGAGTATATAGCTGCTGGAGAATAGACTTTAGTTTTGAGACTTTATTGTTGAAAATAAAATTGATTGAAACCTCAACCTCAAACCTGAAAATGCAATTTTGAAAAACTTTTCAAAATCATAGTCTTTAAAAAGCTCTTGTATATATCATTACTTGAAAATGATACTTGCCATTTTATTTCTCTCCAAAATCTCGAGAGTAAAATTACTTTTTTAAATATTTTAGTTTTTAAGCTGCCATATTGAATCCGCCATTTAAAATTTTCAATACCATTTTTCTAGGCACAGCAATTTTCCTATTTTCATCAAAATTATCTGATTACAATAAAACATAAGCAATAAACATCCACATATAATATGGATTCCTTTTGTATATGGTAGATAGTAGAGCAGCAAAAATGTCTACAGATTTATAATTCCATTTTGGGAAAAATAATATGTGATCTTGTTAAGGTACACGAAATCACATCATCGCAGATAAGATTTTGCTTTTTTTTTGTGTATCTGCAGTTGACAATTGGATTTAAACATACAAATTTTCCATAATATAAAAAACGTTTTGTTGTTATGTAGAAAATTTCTTGACGCAAGATAAAAAGAAAATATTTTAAATTTAAGACTGAGAGCTTATAGGAAGAAGTTGCAGTGAAATTGTAAAGCTGTAATATATAGCAGCCATATAAGTTCCCACCTAGATATTTAGAAAATAAATATTTATAGCCCCACTAGACATTATCATCGTATGCATAAAAAGCTACACAGCTTCACAATT
Organism: Diadocidia ferruginosa; assembly: GCA_027564275.1. Taxonomy (NCBI): domain Eukaryota; kingdom Metazoa; phylum Arthropoda; class Insecta; order Diptera; family Diadocidiidae; genus Diadocidia; species Diadocidia ferruginosa. The sequence continues at coordinate 9,849 of JANSTW010026118.1, read as the reverse complement.
TTACATTGAAATTGTTGTTGCTGTTTCTACTCAGGCTGATTCGTTCTATTAAAATGGTATAATAATAGACGCTGTTTCAGGTGCAGTTTCAGACGCTGTTGAATGGAAATTCAGCGTCTGAACGCCTAGAAAATGTCAAAAATTACCTATAAACAAATCCAAGTTAATTTGATTTGGTTGTAAATCCGTTCAAATTTACTTTTGTTAAACTGGCGGCTTCGTTTATAGTTCTTATTCGTATATTTTTTTTTCTTTCGATTTTCGATAGGAATATTGAATTTAAAAATTACATAAATAACGAGACTGGGCAATAGACTTAAAGATCATAAATTTTATTGAACGCTGAGAAAATATTATTAATATTAATATTAGTCACTGATAAAAATTTAATTTAATTTAATTCGATTTTTTTCTTTCATTTTTCGCAGGTAACGTATTTGTGATAGCCGCAATATTGCTGGAGCGAAATCTGCAAAGTGTTGCAAACTATCTAATATTATCGTTGGCCGTGGCCGATTTGCTGGTAGCCTGCTTAGTTATGCCTTTAAGTGCGGTCTACGAGGTGTCACAAGAGTGGAAACTTGGACCCGAACTGTGTGATATGTGGACGTCTAGCGACGTACTGTGCTGTACAGCTTCCATTTTACATTTAGTTGCAATTGCATTAGATAGGTAAGAATATATGTTTTACAATTCTAATTTATTTATGTCTGTTTTTTGTCTCACGCATGATGTTTTCAGTTCAACCTGTTACTCAAATGATAATTAATAACCAAGGTATTTTCTGCTTGGAGTATTACATACATATGTAAGTTGCTCTATCTTTGGCGCAACGCATATGTCACACATATAAATTGTAGCTCATTAATTTTCCAGTCCATTGTCCGTCTTCAAACTTTTTTAGAGAATGTTGTAAAATTTCGACAGCCATTAGCTGTGATCTGTTGCCACTATAAATGTATCACAAGCAAACGTGATAGTTGCTATGTCAGCAGAGCGTATAGAGCAAGTATAGAATGGATCTTAGGACACTTCCTTGTGGTACTCCTGCTATAATTGAATGAAAGTTTGAATAAGTCTCTGAATTTATGAACATGCAAATAATCAATATTCTTCATAATGAAAATTCTTGATAACAAGACATTTAAAGAAAGAAACAAAATTTTCATAGGATTTCCCAAAAAAACTAAAAATCGCATGTTGAAATCATTGAGTTTTTAATTTAATATTTTGAGCTTTTATAAAAACTTTTTGTTTTTCAGAAGAATTTCTTGAACAGCAGTGCTTATACCTAGCTGGAAATGGTTTATTGTTTATATTCAAAATATTACATTTTGTCTGAAAAAAAATAAAAAGTCAGCCATTTTTTTCTCTTGCAATTCGAGGCACGTTTTAATAAATTTCCGTTTTTTATTTTAGATAAAATAAAATGAAAGCTTTCAATAAGTCAATATTTTACATAACATACAAAAAAATATTCTTAATTTATTATCAATATACACAAATTGAAAATTCAATTGATATGGCAGTCCATTGAATATTTCCAAGAAAATCACATGTTGTTGTGGAAAAAATGTCCTTTTACAACATAAATTGTAATATTGCGACAATATTTCCACATATATTTTATTGCGTAGTTTTACGATATACAGAAAATATCATTCGATTTTCTATAATATTTGCTATATGCATGCGAGGAAAATTTCAAAAACAATTTTCCAATTTACCCAGGAGGTATATCAGTGATTGGCCTTATAGCTATATCGATATCATATAATATATTTTCTAAAACCTATAGTTTCCTGTAAACGCAAAATATTTGTCTATATTTTATTACATGTGTTACAATACGAAAAGTAAATTTTGTACAAAAACTATATGTATAGGGAAGAATACCCTGTGCATATATGCACAGAATGATAATTTTTTTTTGTTAAATTCAATATGACAGTCAAATTTAGATTAATTTATTTATTTACAAATATTTATTTAGATTTTTTAAATTAAACTAAAATTATAATATATTGAAAAATATCGATATTTAAATGGTATCAACATATCGATGTTAAATTAATATCGAAATATTTTAGAAATAAGATTTGGTCATCGTGCTGACGATAAGTTGTAGAACCGAAACCAACAAAATGGTATATATATAATTTAATTTCACCTACAAAATTCAGTATCGATATTTCAATTTCGATATATTTCATGAAGATCGATACACCGATATTTTTCATGGATTATCGATTTTTTCATGTTATTTTAAAATAATATCATAGTTACCTGCAATTTAAGGTTTTTTTTCAGTTTTTTTAATTTTCGGTATATCGAAGAAAAAAATCGGCGAGTATTTGAAATATGGGCATAACGAACAGGTTTTTTCCAGCTTCAGCCTCTTATAAAGTTTGGCCGTTTTTTTTGAATTCGTGAATTTATCCTGATACCTTGATATAATTATATCAAATTTAAAGGTACTTAAATTATTATCCGTTAGTTTTTTGATTTTTCGAAAAAAGTTCATGTTTTTGAAAACTGACGGCACAAACTTAAAAAAAAAATTTGATCGTTAGCCTGTTATAAAAAAAAACTAACTTACGTCAAATATAACATCTCTTAAGAATCTGATATCTCAGCTTATTTTATTTTTATTATTATAAGCGTTATTGCTTAAAAAGATGATACCGTCTAATTCTAACACGAAGTATGACTATGTGTGATAATATAGTGGTTAATACGAACAAACAATCCTAGTCAAATATTTTATTAAAATATTTTCCAAATACATTTACAATATAAATTTTCCACATTTATAGAATAGGTAGGTAGGTATAATATACTTTGAACAACAAAATTGAATTGTTAAAGAAAATTTATATTATTATGGTAATCATGAGATGTGTCGTTGACAATAAACGTATTTTAAATTATTATTATTCAAAAGAGAAAAGTTCAATATTCCCGACAACCATTCCACAGCAAAATTTGTATTTGTTACAAACAAAATATATTATTATAATATTCTACCTATAATATATTATATTGTAAAATGCGGGGTTTTCAATTTTCTTTTCTTTTTTTTATTGCTTTTACTATTCATGTAGGGATGAAAATTCAAGTAATATTTGAGTTTATATAGAATAGATTTTTTTTCGGTGAAATTGCTCGGCATCTTTTATGATTTTCTTGATTCAGAAATTGTAAACATATAATAGATATACCCCAATATTCGTCTGTCCACAAAAAAAAATCGGTGTTTCCTCAGGACCAAAGAATGGAACCAAAATCTTATTTTATTCAAATTATTTTAGGCGAAGTTAGATTAATAAATATTTACTATCATAAGGAAGGTATTTGAAACAATATCTATAGTTTACCGGTAGCTATATTTAAGAGTCCCCCTAAGGGGTGGGTAAAACAGATACATGTAAACTTTTTTTGTTCTAAAGTTACGAGGGGGCAACTAAAATTGTAGCCCTTGTCAACACCTTTCATTTGACACCACATAACCTGCTTATTTATTAATATTTCTATATTCATTATATACAAACGGTAAACCCCTCCCATTTTGAAAATGGTGTGCCATCCTCTTTTATATTTATTTGAGCGGTCAATTATTTTTCCTGCAAATTTTGAATAAACGGTTAAAAATTTTATTGTGATTGTTCGTTAAGGTTTGAGTATGACTAAATAAAGGTTGCGAGTTTTAGAAAAAGGGATAGTAAAAGCTGCATTCAAGTCCTTTTGGGGTATCTCCGACTGATTTATTTTTTTGTTTAGTTGATATGGCAATTTTATTTTGATTTAACAATTGTCTAGCTATGAGTCTATGTGCAGAAACTCGTGCATATATAGTTTTCAAAAGCAAAGAAGATAAATTGACAATTTGCCTGGCGGATAAACTAAACTATATATTATATATATAAAAGGCAAAGTCTAGCCAACTTGTGCACAGAAATTATACTTTGTAGTTTGTGTTTGTGAATGAAGAGATTAAAAACCAAGAATAATTATTTGATTTTGATATTTAATTTAAAAAAAAAATACAATTTCTCAAAAATCTGGTTTGACTAGTAAAATTAATTGTTGACATAACATTGCGCCCAAAAGCTTTCAAAAGCTTTTTTTCTTACTTTTAACAGTATCCGCAAATAATACTTTTATTGTAAAACAATCGCTTTTTTTTGGAGAGACATTTATATGCAGTTATTAGTAAAAACACAAAAAATATATTTTAGCGATTTTAGCTTTTAGCGATTCTTAGCTTTTTAAAGCTTTTGGGCTTTAGATTTTTGGCGGTTTTGTCATGTCACAAATTAAGTATTATTAATATTTAGAAGAAATAAATGTTAAAGCGGATGAATAAAATTTATAAATATTTTTGAATGAGTTGTGTCTTTTAAGTATAAAAGGAAAAAACCCTGAAATTGTTTTGGAAATATATTAGTTTAAGTATTTTTATTTATCTGCGATTCTCTTAATTTTAATAATTTATGTAAAAAATAACTATATTTTTAACAATAAAAATTATTTGTAATTTTTTTTTTTTATTTTTAATTCAAAATTTAAATATTTCAAATCCAAATATATCGATATATTATATGACAGGACAAAAAAAATCCTCGTTACAACAACTTTATATTACATGCACGACAAAAGAGTAAACCCACCCAAAACTGTCGACGTCAAGATGAAAAGACGTGTACTACCTGCTGCTTCTAGGCTTCATTAATTTTCAATGAAGCAAATATAAATTTTTGTTTTACATTTTTGTAAAGAATAAAGAAAATATTTTAAAATATGCGATAAGGACGATTGCGATGGAGGAAAAAGCAAAAAATTTACATTAAAAATCATTTGCAATGTTCAATTACAATATTTCTTCTTGTCTTATAATATGCATTATTAGTATACATCCTACAGACAGATATTTATATTTTTACAAAAAGGCAAACAATGTTGAATGTAAATAAATAATAAATTGTTCTTTTTGATTATTATTGTTGTAACGATTTTTTTTTCTGAATAAACTCATCTTTATTTATGACATTGTTTGATCGTATAAATGAATAACTTTTATTTTTATTTTAATATAATTTAAAGTATAAGTATGTCAATTCTTAAGGTCGGAAACATCAACATGAGGATAGCTACAATAAAAGACATATTTTGTATAGCACAAGAACATTTTAATAATACAGAGAAGCTATACAAAGTTTGTCCGATCGCTGATGAGTTTAATGAATTTCAAACAAACTTGAAAATCGATTCACAATATAAAAAATAAATATAATGTTTAATACTAACATAAATGTATATTGTAAATCAGATGCTCTTAAAACTTGAACCAAAACACAAATTTTAATTTAAATCATATAATTTATTGTTTGAACCAGGCTTTCGTAAAATATCAAATTTTGATCGAATCAAATCAAAAATTGATTCAATCTAGAAACTTTTTTTTGATCCAATCAAAAATTGATAATATCAAACGATCTGATCGAATCAAAATCAGAAAAATTTTGATCAACTCAAATCTGATCGAATGAAAATAAAAAATAGTTTGATCAAAAAACTAATTTGAGCAATGATCAAAATCTGATTTGATCGAAAAAAGAGCTGATTTGATCAATAATTTTTCTGATTTAAGCGATAAATTCTGTTGATTTGATCGAATCAAAATCTAATCGGATCAAAATTTTGATTTGATAAAACACAATTTTATTTCGCTCAAAATTTGATTCGATCAAAAATATCTTTTTTTTATTCGATCAGATTTGGTTCGATCATATATTTTGATCGATCAAAAAAATATTTGCTTTAATCGATTTTCTGATTTTTAGCAAGCCTGATTTGAACTAAAGAAGCTCAAAGATGTCGCACTATTCTGAACGTTGCTTTCAAAGTTGTCAATTGCATTTGGCACTACTAAAAAAAAGACGTATGCAAGTGAACTGTAGTGCGGTTTCAATCAAATGTATAACAAATCGTTTCAATTCTAAAAATCTGGTAACAAAAATATTATCGAACCATTTCTCTTAGCAGGAATTTGATATATATAAACATTTTTTTTACAATAATCAAAGCATATTTTTTTATGTTTTTGATGATATAGTATAGGGAGGATTTTTAACACTATGATGAAAATGAGGATTCCCAAAAAGCCACGACTTGTAATATATCCTACTGTGATCGACGAAATTTTTTTCACTCGGACATTCTATATATTGCTCGACTTCTACAAAAGCTATATTTTGAAGCTTTATAACTCCACTACGTCATGATGGTCATATACAAAACTATACTAATTAGTTAGTATATAAGATATAGAACATAATTTTGGTTAATTAAAATTAAATCATGCAGAAAGCATTCCGGCAATAAATTTCGATTTAATTAACTTATCGCATATCAAAACCATATAATATCTAATATACAATATATAGCATCCTGCATAATATGACGTACCGAGTGATGTCAATAATGCTATATAAAGTACTAAATCTACTAGAAATAGAAATTCCTCAGCTGTTTGTATTTCTTTATTGAAAGATAGGGTTCAAGTTCAATGTCCTATAGCACCGAAAGTGAATAGCACTAATAGTAACTAGCACCAAATTGCCTAGCAATAAATTTCCTTGCACCAAAAGTGCCCAGTGTTTGTTTTCTGACTATTTTGCATTCCCAGAAATTTGTTAGTGAATCGTTAGGGGATGTTTAATTTGTTCATTTTTTCCATCAAAATCTGTTGATTTAAAATTTTGAAAAAAATCCTCATGTATAGTCCACTTTTTTTGTATGTTTTCTGACTATTTTAGAATCCTAGGAATTCGTTTGGGAATCGTTAGGGGATGTAAAAAGACTGCGATTGCTATAGAAATCAGTTTTATTAGTTCATTTTTTCCATCTAAATATGTTGATTTTAAATTTTGAAAAAAATCCCCATGTATAGTCCACAATTTTTTTTTTCTGTTTTCCGGCTATTTTACAATCCCAGGAATTTGTTAGTGAATTGTAAGGGGATGTAAAAAGACTGCGATTGCTATAAAAATCAGTTTAATTCGTTCATTTTTTCCATCAAAATCTGTTGATTTTAAATTTAGAAAAAAATCCCCATGTATAGTCCACAGCTTTTTTTGGTCTGTTTTCTGACTACTTTAGAATTCCAGGAATTCGTTAGGGAATCGGTAAGGGTTGTAAAAAGACTGCGATTGCTATTGAAGGCCGTTTAGTTCGTTCATTTTTTCCATAAAAATCTGTTGATTTTCGAAATCGGAAAAAACCTTGATGGATTTTTTTGGCCTTTTTCCTGACTATTTTAGAATCGTCGGGATTTGATTAGATATCTATAGAGAGAGTCAAAACAATGAGAATGGTATAGAAGACCTGTTTATTTAGTCATTTTTTGCATCTAAATCGGTTGATTTTCGATATCGAAAAAAACGATGATAAGTGACGATTTTTTTGGCCTGTTTCCTGACTATTTTAGAATTGTCGGAATTCTACTAGAAATCGATAGAGAATGTCAAAACAATGAGAATGGTATAGAAGACCATTTTATTTGGTCATATTTTCCATCTAAATCGGTTGATTTTCGATATCGGAAAAAACGGTGATGTATAAGTGACGATTTTTTGAGCCTGTTTCCTGACTATTTTAGAATCGTCAGGATTCTATTAGAAATCGATAGAGAGTGTGAATACAATGAGAATGGTATAGAAGACCTGTTTATTTAGCCATTTTTTCATCTAAATCGGTTGATTTTCGATATCGAAAAAAACGATGATGTATAAGTGACGATTTTTTTGGCCTGTTCCCTGACTATTTTAGAATCGTCGGGATTCTATTAAGTTCAGAAAAATGCTATTACTTAAATTAAGAAGAAATCTTTCCTAATTAATTTGCACAGGGAATCGCTTTGGGCAGTTTTAACTGTGTTATTATGTAAATAGAATAATAGGGATTTTTATTTAAACTTCTTTTGTTTCAAGTTATTCATTTTTATGGATTTTGTCTCTAATTTATTTATTTATTTTTTAATAAACGACGACAGTATCAGTGACTTTGTAAAACAACCTAAGCCTATTTATCGTTTTTATGTTTAAGAAATTATGTAATTTATTTTTTGTTCATGTAGATACGTTTGCTTGAATGCGTCTCGGTCGCGTAAACCCCCTCGCAATATAAATAATATTTTGTCCGGCAATATTTTCAAATAAAAAAAATTCTTTTAAGAATAGACAGAGTATAGATATATAGACACGATAAAAAGAACCCCTTTTTAAAGAGCGCCTTTATTATTTTTATGTGAAAATAATTAATAGGCTTTTAATATAAAAAAATCAACAGAAAACTTGCTTACACAATTTATTGCTCGGCGCTGTGAAAATTATTTGTAATTTATTCACAATTTTTATTCACAAATTAACGGGGCGCAAAGATAATGACCGTTTGTTTTTGAGCAAAGTTGTTAATATTTAGTTAATAAAATGTTCAATATTTTTGTCATTCTATTAATAGATTTAATAAATAAAATTCAGTTATTTTGATTATAAATTTTTTAAAAATTTTACAGATCCGACAAGACGTATTTTATTACCAGCTCTGATTCCTGGCATATTACTATACCTAAGTAGCATCTTATTTGTCAATTATTTATAATCTAAACCTCTCTTTATGTGTATATATAACTAGCTACCTGAAATAAAATTTTAAATTACCTAATTTAACTACTGAAGCATTCTCTAAATTGGCAAAAATTATTTTATTTATGTAAATTATTTTATTAAAAAAAAGCTAAACAATTATTTACTTATAAGTTTACTGCGCGCGGGAAGGACAATTTTTTTTAAATAAAAAAATATTTATTTTCTACAAAAAAAAATATGAGAAAAATACCAGTTTATATTGAAAATAAAATTGGGATATAGTAATTTTTTTTAGTATTGAGTTATTGCTTGAAAAATTTTTGAACAAAGTAACGCCATCTGTTATTTGTTTTATTTAAAAATCGGAAACTCATATAGCTTAAAGTCCACAGATTTCCAATTTAATAGGAAGACAATTTCAATTCAATCGATTGGGAAACCATTGAAACATAATTTTTAAAAATTTAAAAATTTTTAAAATTATATCGGAATTCGTAAATGTTATAAAAAGTGGTTTCCGCAAGTGATTCTTGAACAAAGTAACGCCATCTGTTATTTGTTTCATTAATAAATCGAAATACATAACTTAAAGTCCACAGATTTCCAATTTAATAGGAACACAATTTTTTAAATTTAGTGGGAATTCATTCTAATATGATTTCTAAAATTTTGAAAATTATTTTCGAATTCTTAAATGTTATTAAAAGTGGTTCCTACAAGTGATTTCAATAATGTCTGAAATGATTTCCATCATTTCTGAAAGTGGGTTCCATAAATAATGTTCTTTTTGAATTTTTTTTTAATTATTGTGTTGGCTATCACACAGTCAGTCTAAATGATTTCCTTGATTTTTGAAATATTTTCCAAAATAATTAATTAAGCTTGCCCATAGCGATTTTAGACCCTCTCGCCACTGACATAAAACATATTATTATATTGTGGTTATTTTAATGAGTTAAAAAAATTACATTTATTCTTGTCGCATTTATAAAAAAAAATGCAACATATACTGCACATAGAATTATGTAAATTAATATCAATTATATTCTTCTATTTAGAAACATAAAACATATTACACATGTGCACGGAGAGAAATAATATAAAAATAAGAAAATTAAAACAAAGCAGGGACTGCTATTATTATATAGGTGGGTCCGATATATTTTTCAGTTTTTCATTAAATAATTAATACGGTCGCTAA
>JANSTW010026007.1:0-15423 GCA_027564275.1 Diadocidia ferruginosa | reverse complement strand
TAATATTCATTGAAAAAAGGTATTTTTATATTATTAATATAATTAGAAAATCATGACTTTCAAGTCACTTGCATATAGACATCCTAGCCAAAATATAGATTTTCAGCAGTACAGTCCTGATTTTGCATGTGTGTTCTGCTATCCTGCCAGATATCTAAAAATTTATTGTTTGTCCTGATATTCGATTCTAAACTTATAAAAATCTTGATTTTTCGTTTCTAATTATTCATAAGAATTTATATACAAAACAATATATACTTTGCTCTATTTATATAGAAACTATTTTGCTTACAGGTTTTACAAAAAATTTGATGTGTTTTGACAAGCCGTTAGTTTTTTTTAGTATTTTTTTGGAAAAAGTTATGATTTTTCTTTATTTTTTTTTATTTAAAAGATAATCAAAATATTTCCATATGGAATTAAAGAGGCAAGTATGTACGTCTTATTTAAATATAAATTAAATTAAAAAAAAAATATTGTTCTTCTTGTCCAAAACACATAATTTTGTAAAACCAGTAAACTTACTTAATAAGTCTATATAAATAGAGATTGTGACAACTAAAAATTAACCATAAATTGTGGTTTTTTGCCCACTTGCAAGTCAAAAAATGTTTCATATAATTAAAAAATACAATTTTTTTAATTAATTTATTTTATAGCATTTAATTTTAAAGCATGCGAATTAGTACACTAAAAATGGTTCACATGCTTTATTTTGTCCTGATTTCGTTCCCTATATTTATGGTCAGTCTTTATATGTATATTGTATATATACATAAGACACCGCATCAAATTTAAGCTAATCTCATAATATTCTCGTAACAACTTATCCCTAAATTTATATTTTTCTACAACAAAGTGTCATCAGAAACTCCAATTATGATTACATTTATATAAATATGTAGGTGTGACATTGTACCTATAAATTGACTTAACATTTTTTCTCCGCTCACACAAATAGAATAGAAAAAAGTTTTTCCTTTTTCCATAGAATAAAAATTCAAAATCAAATTTATTCAAAGTCACAGAATTTTCATCATTTCCCTTCTGCACACATAATATACCTATAACTTTATATAACTTTATAGTATAAAATTACGTATATCTATCTACTGTATATTGATGCTATCTAAAAAGTCTAATTGTAAGCATAAATTAAAAATTTTGAAGAGAAGAAGTGAGTAGTAGAAATCATGTGCCAATATACTGGGGTACTTGCATATATGTGTTAAATTTTTGCATAAAATTTACCTATTTTTATAATATTACAAAGTGTCTCTACCATAGTACCATATAATATTTATAGGGGAATTTCGAGTAGTTGAGCACATTTAAAAAGAAATACGAAATTAGCGTTACTACTAAAACAAAAGATTGAAATTTATTTTTTTTTCTAGATTATAATTATTTTTGTTATTCTAAGCAAAATAATTCCCATATTTAAAAAAAAACTTCAGAAATAACAAGTATACTTCAGCCATACTGATGAGGAAACGTAAATTTCCGAAACGACTGCTTGCTAATTCTAAAGCGATCAAAAACAATATTCTGCTAAATATTATCTTAATGCAAATTAACGACATTTCAAAAAAATTAAGGGAATTTGTAGTAATCACTAACGAAAAATTTAAAATGTTTTTTTATATTGGTACAAGTTGGCTTATCAAGTAAGACTATAACAAACCAAAATATTAACACCCAGTAAATACTAAAATGTCGGTAATCTATAAATTATAAAAGAAAATATTAGTTTTCCAAAAATTTCTATTACTAATTATTTTTTTTTTGGAAAAAAAAGAAATATACTTCTACTCTACAATATGTACAAGTTTAGTAGGTAAGCAAATTAATATCGACATGTCTTGTTGTAAGAATTCATTTTTTTTGCTGAATTAACATAAAAATACCCTAAACTACAATATAAGACGTATATTTATAACATGGAAAAGACTTTAATTTCCTGTGTAAATGAAGCATCAAACAAACGACTCTGACGACAAAGTTGTCAAACATTGTATTTTTTTCCCAGTAATTCCCATAACAGCTCTCGTACCTTCTTATATTATACGTCGTCTTATATACTACGTTATATAAATATATTTATATAATTTAAATTTTAAACTTTATATAAAGTTAAATACAATTTTTGACTCTTACGTATACATTAAATATGAATAAATATTGAAAAACCCATATACCATCAAGTCAGTATAGCTCACACTAAGCGATTATTATTTATATATAAGTGCGTTTTACACTCAATTTATATAAAATTTATTACAAAATTTTATTAAATTTAATGATTAACCAGAATTTATTATGGGAAATTAAATACATTTTTTCTTCACTCTCTTTTCTTATAAAGAAACAATTTTTAAAGGTTCAATGTTTCCATCTATACCGCTATATTATATTAAGTAACTTTATTATTATATTTTGTATAAACAAAATTTATAATTTATATATGCGAGTAAGTTAATAAAGCGCTTATGTGATAACATTTTTATTTTGTTTTATATTGCAGTTGATTAACCAGAAAAAGTCATTAAAAGTCGCACAATTTAAGTAAGTAAACATTTTATATCAAGTAAATGTTATAATTATAGTAGTGCTATGTTACTTGTTTGTTGATTTTTAGAATTTTAAGTTCAGAATATAACACAATTTCTAAGAAATCATAGAAATCATAGAAATCATAGAAATCATAGAAATCATAGAAATCATAGAAATCATATAAATCAAAGGAATCATAGAAATCATAGAAATCATAGAAATCATAGAAATCATAGAAATCATAGAAATCATAGAAATCATAGAAATCAAAGAATTCAAAGAAATCATATAAATTACAGAAATCGAAGAAATCATTAAAATCGTAGAAATAATAGTAATAATAGAAATCAAAGAAATCGGAATTATCACGGCCATCATAGAAATTTTAGAAATCATAGAATCATAGAACTCAAAGATTGCCAGAAATCAATAAAATCGTAGTAATCAGAGAAATCAAAGAAATCATTGAAACGAATTAAAAAAATTCAACGAAATCAAAAAAATCGAAGAATTAGTAAAAATCAAAGAATTCAATGGAATCAAAGAAATCAAAGAGTTAGTAAAATCGAAAAAATCAAAGAAGTCAAGGAAATTAAAAAAACAAAGAAATCAAAGAACTTGAAGAAATTAAATAAATCAAAAGAATTGAAAGAATTCGAAGTAATTAAAAAACCAAAGAAATCAAAGAATAAGTTGAAATCAAACAAATAAAAAATTATTGATATCAAAGAAATCAAGGAATCAAAAACAAGAAATCAAAAAATTTGTAGAAATCAAGGAAATAAAAAAAATCAAAGAAATCAACGAATTCAAAAAATCAAATAAATCAAAGAAATCGAAGAAATCGATGAATTGAAAGAAATAAAAACAAAACAAATAATCTCGCAAAGAATTCAAAGAAATAAAAAAATTCAAAGAAATCAAAGTCAAAGAATTCTGTCTAATTCAAAAAAATCAAAGAATTACAAAAAAAAAATCAAAAAAAATCAAAGAAATTAAGGAATTCTAAGAAATACAAAATCATAGAATTAAAAAAGATTCAAATATTTCAAAGAAATCAATGAAATCAAAGAAATAACAAAAATTAAAGACACCAATGATATCAAAGAACTGAACGATATCAAATAATTCAAAGAAATAAAATAATAAATTGAAAGAAATCAAGAAATTCAAAGAAATCAAAGAATTAGTAGAAATCAAAGATATAACAAAATTCAAAGAAATCAAAGAAGTCAATAATTCTTTCCAATTCAAAAAAATCAAAGAAATCAAAGGATTCAAAAAATCTATCAATTCAAATAAATCAATGAAAGCAAAGAAATTAAAGACACCAATGCAATCAAAGAAGTGAACGGAATCAAAGAATTCAAAGAAATAAAACAATAAATTGAAAGAAATCAAGAAATTTAAAGAAATCAAAGAATTAGTAGAAATCAAAGAATTAGTAGAAATCAAAGATATAACAAAATTCAAAGAAGTCAATAATTCTTTCCAATTCAAAAAAATCAAAGGATTCAAAAAATCTAGCAATTCAAATAAATCAATGGAAGCAAAGAAATTAAAGACACCAATGCAATCAAAGAATTGAACGAAATCAAAGAATTATAGTAAAAATCAAAGAATTCAAAGGAATAAAACAATAAAAATCAAAGATATAAAAAAAACGTTAAATTAGAAATGAAAATCGAAAATTCAAAAATCGTAGTTATCATATAGATATCATTCAGATATTATATATTATAGAAATCTTTGAAATTTAATAAATTAAAAACTTTAAAAAATTGTTCTCAAACTCACCTTTCCTAAATTAACAAAGCCATGTTCGGCAGCTATTTTGGCGGCAACCTCATCTCCTCCTGGAATATGTACGGCCCATGTTGGTGTATAATGGCCATACAGTGAACTATTTCGGAGCTCATCATTATCTAATTCTTGCACATAATTATCATAATTTATCTCACTAATATCACTACTACTACTACTATCACTATCACCTAACACTACAACAACTAATTTTAAACTTATCACTAACCATAAAAACACTAATTTATTAAAAAATGATTTAAGTAAAATTCTATCACTTTTGTTGTAGTTGTTGTTGTTGTTGGAATTACTAGTGATTTGTTGATGTAATCGATCATCGTACAACAACATTTTCTCTGTTGTGTACGGATCGATATTTTGATCGGTTGTTTTCCTACTGGACCATCGCACAGCGTCACTGTTCATTATTTAATTGTTTTAATTTTAAAAATCATAAAAAATTTCAACTAATTTGCCTTTAATAGCCGTTGTTGCTAATGCACGATGATATGCGAGTAAAAACCTTTGCTCTAATACGTTGTTTGTTGAATTACAGAGATTTTTTGTTTTGCGTGTTCGTTTGTTCGTTGATTGCCCATGAATAAATTAATATTTTTCTCTAATTTGCCTATAACGTGTTGCACTTGGTTGACTATATTATTATCATTTGAGCTTTTATTTGCATATAAATTTTTTTTATTTAAATACAGATTATTATTTAACGATATTTTAATAATAACGAAAACACGACAAATATAAAATTTTTCGCTGAATTTTTTTTTATTCACGCATTGATAAGCATGGAATATTTGTATGTATAATTTGAAAAAAATTATAATTTAAATAATTAAAGATATTATTATGTTTAGAATAATAAATAACAATTAAAATAAATAAAAATAAATATCACAATATAACTTTTAACAGCAGAAAAAAATAATTTAAATATTATTTGCTTCTATAACATTTATTTCTCGCACACGCGGATATATAATATTCTATTGATATAGATCGAAGAATCGCGTTCATTGACTAACTAATATATTTAGTCACATAATTTTGACTATATAAGTTGTTATCTTAATTGCCACACATTGTTCGAAATTATGAAGCCTTATAATTGGAGGTTTTTTTTGCGATCTGAAAAGACAAGAAAAAAATTGTTAAAATTTTTATTTTTAAATTATTTAATTTTAAAAATATTCTAATGTAAACTATATAGTTAATTATAAAATAGTAATTAATACAATAGATTTATTTATTTTTTAGTTATTGCGAAATACACAGTAATACCACAGACAAGACTAACAATCAGACTTTTCACCCCATATACAAGAAAATAATCCTTTTTTCGGGTGGAAAAACGACTTTGAGGCTTTATAATATAATCCAATAAAAAATTTTAATAGTTTTTTTTTTCTAAAATATTTGCTGAAATTTTGACTTTATTATGCTTGGATTTTTTGTAAGTAATTAATATGCACATTGTATCTACACATGGTAATTTCATACCTTCCGGGTAATAATTAATAAATCATAATTAATGTAATTTTAATTTATTATGAACTTTATATATTGTGAATCGTATCCCAAAAATATGGGTTAAACAATGATGTTCAAGTCAGTTTCTGTTATCTATTACCTTCAACAGTAGTCAGACTAACTTTGTATAGCAACTATGTACAATATTTAAAAAAATTAAGTGTGTCAGTATAATAGTTTTGATAATATTTAGTACAATAAAATAGAAGCATCTGGTAGTTAGTCTTTTCTGTGGTAATACTATATTAGTTTTATAAATATTTGCTTTTATTGAAATTTGTATAACTATAATAAAGTCCTAGAAAATTTATCATACGTTCCAATTACAACTATACATTAAAATACACAAGGTCCAGCCAACAATCATATATAACGTTAAAATAGGGTATGGCCATTTATTTTTAAATCTGTTTTTTCTAGCTTTCATAGGCTAACAACTTTCGACAAAACTATTTAAAAATAAATCGTAAAAATCGGTCATTATAAGAGATTCATGGCAGTTTTAGTTACATATAACCACTCGATTAAGTTAGAAATGTTGGTTCTTTCCCATACTCCACATGGTATGACAACCTCAAAATCTGAAGCAATGATTCACAAACATAAATCGGTGTATACTCGTGTATACATATGTATACGACCGAACTAGCAATTATCGGATATATATTTCATCGTTATCCTATTCACATACTCCGCATGCTCATTGACGCTCATCTTCAGAATCCATACCTGATACTTGAATTTATACGCGCCCGATCTAGGTTGTAAATATTTTTGGGGGCTTTTGTCCATATCGCAGGGGATCTACAATTTTTTTTTAGCTTTCTGAGAAATTTAAAATTTTACAGAATTTAAGGCTGATTTCCGTAAAATGTTCTTATGACTTTTGTGTAACTTTCTAATGGTTGCCGTACATCCACATGGAAAATAGAAGCATCTGGCACTTAGTCTTTTCTGTGGTAATACTATATTAGTTTTATAAATATTTGTTTTTATTGAAATTTGTATAATTCTATATAATAAAGTCCTAGAAAAGTTTTATTAGTTTGTAGGTAATATAAACTGCACAACAAAATAATATTTAGCTCAAATATATACTGCCTCACATGACATTTAAATAGAAAAATATTTATTTAATATTACTTTATGCAAAAACTTGCAAAGCATGTATGTCTGTTTGTCGTTCAAAAATGTTTGCTTAGACTGCATTCTGTAACCACATTTAAAAAAAAAAATCAGCTCAAGTTTTAGTTATTTTCTATTATTCGTTGAGATTTAGCTGTAGCCGTAAAAATATTCTTTATATATTTTTAAAATTATCCAATAATTTAAAAAAAAAATTGTACATGAACAGGCATCTTTTTATACACAGACAGACGGACGGACAGACGAAACAATTTTCTATCGAGTTTTTTCGAAAAACAATTTACCAGTTTGACCTTAATTGTACATTTTAAATATAAATTCCATAAATTGATATGCATTTTTTGGTTTATTTAAAAGTATTACCAAATCGGATTTACAAATTTTGCAAATTTTCACCTATAGATAAGAAGTTTGTTGTATTAATAAAATTTAATAATTTTCCCTCTATTTATTTATTATTATTATAATTATTCATTTATGTGACTTCTGTGTTTTATTTTTTTTTTCAAATATAAGTTACTCGTTAGCGTTATTATATTCTATAAAATATAATATTTGCGTCAAAACATAATAATTAAATAATATAATTATTAAATTATTTGTATGCAAATATAGTTTTAAGCACACACATTTACTTTATATTGGTAGGAGATATAGTTTTAATCTAAATAAGTTATCTAAAATTAATCAAATATATAATTTGAAATTTAACATTTGAGTTAAATTTTGTGTCATTTATACAATTTTGTATAATTTATTAGAGAATAAGTCATACGTTTCAATTACACCTAAATACAATAAAATACATAAGGGCCAGCCAACAATCATATATAACGTTAAAATAGGATGGCCATTTATTTTTAAATCAGTTTTTTTTTCTAGCTTTCATACAACTTACAACTTTTGACAAAACTATTAAAAAAATTATAAGAATCGGACATTATTAGAGGTTCATGGCAGTTTTAGTTACATATAACAAAGCGATTAAGTTAGCGAAAAACCACCAACTTCTTAAATTAAGCAATGAAAAGGAAAATCGAGACCACGTAATGTTCTTCGTACATGTACTCCGCTCACTTTCAAAGTAACAAAACCCAGTCTTGACTACACAACTCATATGAGTTTAAATACAAAGACTTGCTCAGAAATGTTGGTTCTTTCCCATACTCCGCATGGTATGACAACCTCAAAATCTGAAGCAATGATTCACAAACATGAATCGGTGTATACTAGTGTATACATCTGTATACGACCGAACTAGCAATTATCGGATATATATTTCATCGTTAGCCTATTCACATACTCCGCATGCTCATTGACGCTCGACTTTAGAATCCATACCTGATACTTGAATTTATACGCGCCCGATCTAGGTTGTCAATTTAAAACATAACCTAAAATGTCTTTGCTCTGTCTTAAGTTTTGCACAAAATTCCTGAACTAATTTTTATTTCAATCAATATAGAGGCGAATTGTTATGCGCGTCTAAACGTCATTTATTTAAATCGAACTTAATTGTGATCGTTATATTATAATAAAAGCTGTGACTTCAGATTATATAAAAAAAATATATTTATTCATGAAAATATTGTTTTGCTCCAAATAAGAAAAATATTACATCAAAACACAATATGCGTGTGATAAATAGTAGGGTGACTTCGGTTAAAAATAAATAATAAATATTGATAGTGAGAGTTTAAAATGACAGTAAAAAAAATTTTTTAGGAGAATTTTCATTAAAAAGTCACTTTTCTAATTATTTAATTTATCATTAAATTTATTATAATAAATATATAAAGAACATTTATTAATTTATATACAATTGAACGGTTACATGAAATAACACCCAAAGACATAACGCTTAAAAGCTTTAAAAAGCTTAAAATCACTAAAATCCCACGAAAACTTATTTATTTTTTGTGTCTTTGTTAAAAACCGATAAACAAAGCGATGGGTTTATATATTGGCTGGAATGTTATGTCTGTTTTAGAATTAGAAAATAATTGAAAACTAAACTCGGTTTATCAAACTTTTGAGAAAAAAAAAACATTGTATAAAATCCGAATAAGGCACCCAACTAAACTTTCATTATTTCATACAAAACAATAAATTATTATTATTATTAATAATATTGGAAAATAAAATAAAAAATCATTTTTCCATTTCAGTTCGTTATTTAAATTTGATTGCATACAAATTTGCGTCCATCATTATCGCGTATAAATTTTTATAAAATTTACAATCATAGATAAATTTATATGTGGAATATTTATTTTATTGGATGATTGATTTAAATAACACACAAGTTTTTTTAAATTTTTATTATATTTGATTATATTATTGATGTGGAATGATTTTTTTTTTGTGTTAAATTAAGTCGGTTGAATAATTTCTATATTGCTGCAGCACTAATTTAAAAAAATATATTTTTATTAACTTATTATAAATAATATTGCACTAAAAAAATGCTGTTAGGTAATTTGAATTATTATTAAAATTTAAATTTAAATAAATTTATTGGGAATTAGCAAAAATAATATTTTCTGTAGTATACAGGGGTGGTGGGGTGGAACAAATATAGAGGCTGATATGGTCCCGATTTTAAATAATTAAAAAATTTAAGAACCAATAGGAACATCAATAATAATTTAATTTAATTAAATGTATTTTTTCTTACTGACTTATTAAAGTTAATATATAATGTATGTATATCCGGAAAAAAATATGTTGCTAAATATCCATTTAAATATTACTATGCATTTCGCATGTAAAAACTCACAATTTGCCATAAAATATAAATTTTGAATTTTACCTCAACGCTGATATTCCTTTATGTGATGTGATTACTGATTAACTTATTACAATATCAAAAAATCTAGACTATTATAATGAATTGTATCCATATAGAACCAATTTTTATTTTCCACTAAAAAAAATATTAAAATAAATAAGTAATAAATTTGAAATTTTAAATTTTTTAATTTGCTAATCGGTCAGGTCAACGAAAAATAAATTCTTTTCTAGATGGTGTTCATCCAACTCCACTGATGACGGGTTCGCCTAGATATAGAGCAATTCTTGTCGGTATGAGTAAATTGGCACAATTCAGACGAAAACTAGTGTCAATAATATAACAAAAACGTTCACTTTACGTGACCGTTTCTGAATTTCAAATTTGTAAACATTAATGGTCAAAAAAAGTAAAAAAAAATTTTAGAAATTTTTAATGTTCTTGATAGCGGAAAGATATTAGAAATGAGTCTAGATTTTGTGTTAACTAACGTTTGTATGTAAATTATAATTACTAAAACCAAAAATACCACATATATCCTATTTCTGTTCTCCCCGCAACATGTAAATACCACATAATATTCTATATATAGCGAGTTTATGCTAAACATTGTGGAATAATTTATAATAAATAATTTATTAAATATAAAGATAGACAATAGAACTGAACATAATAATAATGAAATATAAAACTTTATGTAAAATTTCAGGTATAGAGTTATAGACTCTAATACTCGCTCTAATATATGAGTGATTAGATTAATTATTTTGAAATATTTTATCAATTACTATATACAAAATATTTCCACTTAATCGCCAACATGTAATAATTCGCATATACATAAATATTTTATGATGTCCCATATAGTTCTCGTTGTCCTTAATTCCGTAAATTATAAATACAAATTTATATTTTATATCATGAATTCTGAAAATTACCATAATGTAATATAGGTAAAAATAGAAAATTATCAAGAATAGGATTAAGGAACATAAAATGTCCATATAATTTGCTGATGAGTCAAAAGATGAAACATACATGACTTAAAGACTTAACCGATATTTTTTAGATGATTATAGCCGAAACAAGCAGTATAATGTGGCCGTTTTCTGCTGTGCGAGATGTGTA
Organism: Diadocidia ferruginosa; assembly: GCA_027564275.1. NCBI lineage: Eukaryota > Metazoa > Arthropoda > Insecta > Diptera > Diadocidiidae > Diadocidia > Diadocidia ferruginosa. The sequence continues at coordinate 4,460 of JANSTW010026007.1, read as the reverse complement.
TTTGCATTGTAGTAATTTAAGAAAAAATCATATCATTACCATTAAATACATTTTCCTGTTATAATTCGCTGCAGCTAAATACATATCAGGAATACACAAATTTTAAATAATTGCCTATTTGACGCTATCTGAAGGGTGTTATCCAACTTCACTGACGACGGGTTCGCCTAGAAATAGTGCAATCCTTGTCCGTACATGAGAAAAAAACATATTTTTGAAGGCTCTGGCGTAAGCTATTTTCAGATTGGACTTCCTGACGGTTCGCGCTTTCGACGAGGAAATCGTTGGCTGGGGCGGTGAAGATGTGATGCTTTATCGAAAATATGTTCGATCAAATATTAAAGTAATTCAGGCAACAGATCCGGGCATCCAAAAGTCTGTACAACCGGATCGGCAAATGTGGCCGGACAACGCCTTACAGCCGATCAATATCGTGCTTGTATACGATCGAGAGCCTTGAACGAGGCGTTTCATGCTAAAATAGATTTTTTGGCTTTTCGAGATGACATTGCCGCCCATTATCAAGATAATAATGCGGGCGGTCAAAAGAATGCTTCAATAGTTAGTGCAGCTGCTGGTGTGTCGAAAAAAGAACAATTAAAAATTGGTAAAAATGATCCGAAGAAGACCACTTGATCTTCATCGAAAAAGCATGATCCTGAGAGCATATGGAAAGTAGAGTTTTAGAATCAATAAGTGATATTAAATAGTGTCAAAAGAACATTTTATTTTATAAAGCTTGGCGATCAGTGCACTTGATGGATATAAGTACTTTATAAGCTCTGCTCAGTGCTCAACCATAAATTTGAGAATCTGAATTTGTCTGTGTTCTCCACAGAGCACTTTATGTGGTTGAGTATCGAAACACTTTTAATATATAATATAATATAATCCATAAAAACGATAGTTATATTATTAGGTGTAAATACTAAATTAATTTAAAAAAAATTGAAATGAAATAAACTTATATATAACCAAAAATCAGTTTTTAATAAATAAAGTTTGAACAAATTAAAAAATTTATTTGGTTGAAATTAAATTAAAAATCTTTAGGAAATGTCGCCCAGTATATGAAATTCGAAATTCGTAATTTATATTATTAAATTTCCCAGTGCTATATATTTAACAACATATTTTATTTTTCAAAAGAATATTTTGACATTTATAATTGAAATATGAAAAAAATACCATCAAATTCGAAGCATAAATATTTGTAATGTGATGGTTCGGATGAATATATTGTATGCGCATATTTATTATTATTATTATTATAAATTTAAATAATATCATGCGGGTGTTTGGATGTAGTACGCGAAAAACTTTGTTTATTTATTGTATATGAACAATTTTGATGTTTTTGACAATATAATGATTTTACCATAAGTTGATAAATTATATATTAAATTATGTATACAGAGTACAACGCAGCTTTTATCATCATTTTAAATTTTAATCTAGTTGTATGAATACAAAAAACATTACATAACTAATTTTAATAATATTTTGACAGAAATTTAATGAAAAATGTCTATTTAATTATATAAAAAATTAAAATATTTTTTTATTATACACTTTTTTGCTTGTTAAAAATGTTTAAAATATTTTTCTATGTATAAAACTAATTAATTTAAAAAAAATATGCAAAGTGTAAAATATTTTAAATATTTTTTCTTTTTAATTAATTATCAATTTTTTTTTATTTTACCAGTTTTATACATAAACATAAAAATACATGTCGGACAATTCGAGTAATTATTTCAGATATATATTTTTTTTAAATAAAATATGAACATTTGAATTCTACCAAAAATTAGAAAACTGTTTCAACATTAGAATCTTCTGAGTGGCTGTGAAACTCATTTAAGTAGTTTATAAAGAAAAATTATAAGTTTAAAAATTTAGGACCAAGCTAATCGATCAACGAAAAGTGATTATTTTTGCAATATTATGTGGCTCCAGCTATTCGGCAGAGCTTGTGGCTCTAGCTTACACCAGAGCGTTCAAAAATATGATGTTTTTACTAATGTACCGACAAACAACATATTTTTTAATGCTCTGGCGTAAGCTAGAAAATTTTCCAAATTTTAAAAATTGGGGAAAAAAAAAGAAAAGATAAGTAAGATATTTTTAAACTTGCCACATATCTGCCTTACATTTCTTAAGCAACATGTATTTAAATATTTTAACAAATAAAAAAGTTTTGTGTATCTTCAAAATGGATATGCACGAAAAATATCGCTAAATATACGTACAAATTCCCATACATAATTTATTTAGCGATTTTATTCGTGCAGACCCATTTTGATGATGCACAAAACTTTTTTATTTGTTGAAATTTTTTACTACATGCTGCTTACAATAGCTTATATCGAGAATTTTGTCGAAAATCAATATTGGTTGTGATAAGTTTTTTAATAAAAGCTACCTATACATCCCAGTGTTCTGTAAATTTAATAATCTTTATTGAAGTATTTTCTATTATACTGAATTTCAAGTATATTTATTTATTAAAATTAATTAATACATGTTTTCAACAAATTATTGATTTTATAAACATATTTTGAATATATTATAATATACTGATTCCAGTTTACATATACTAAACATTATACAGTCAAGGTCTTTCATTTATATACAGGTATGAAATATGAATTACATAAAAATAGGTTTTAATTATTTTAATAAAATAAAAGTGTAAGTTTACATTGAAAACATTCATTAAAATTATACTTCCTTTATTTTATAATATTTTATATATAATTAATAATATATATATGTGATATAGTAGGTTGGAGTGAAAATGCAATTTATTTTTATTTAAATAATCCTGAAGCCTGTGGCACTGGAACAGATGAGAAATTAAAAATAGAAAGTTTTTGCGTTAATAACTTTTTTGATTGTTGTAATGTTTATAGACAAGACGTTTTGAAATTACAAAAAAAAAAACATTTTCACTCTTCCCTCATATGCCCGTTTTTACAAAGTACTTGTGACTCTCTAAAAAAATGTATATAGTATTTAATTTGAACAATTTATCATTTTCTTCCTCAATTGACCCATTTATTTAATACGATTTTACCTACATCAATCTTTCCATCTTATTGGAAAATTGCTAAAACTGTTCCCGTGCAAAAACAATCTGATGCATCAGATCTAAGTGACTTTCGGCCGGTTAGCCTTCTATCTGACATTTCAAAGGTGTTGAAAGTTGTAATAAAGAATCAAATAAGTCACTATCTAACGTCTTACAATTTGTTGTCTGACATGCAGTCTGGCTTTAGACCTAACAGTACATCATCTGCCTTACTCAAAGTTTCTACTGATATACGAATTACGAATATGACTTTTATTGTCAGCGCATGTTGAATTAAGCATTGAACTCTTGTTTAAGGTATATCTACAATGTACGGAAATTTGAATCGATATCCCGCTATCGATAATAGCTTTTTGGTTGTAATATAAATAGCTATTTACAATATAAAATCTGCTATTTAAAATTTAAAATTATTAAAACGCGACAATTAACTAAGCAATTAATATAAGTAAGCTGGGTAGCTGGGTAGCTTACTTATATGAATTGCTTTGTTTTGGACAATCTGTACGCAAAAAATGTTTAAATGTTACATACTCTAGTTCAAGACAATTTCATGAATCATTCTTAGTACAAGGAGCATGTCTCTCCGCCGCCTACTCCCCTTTCCTTACCCACGATATGAGTAATCTTTTAAATTCGTCTTGTTGTCACTAAAGGACATATCCGATTTGAGGACAAATCGGCAAGCGAGAGATAAGTTTCATTGAATCGCAAGATGACAGCTGCTCTACCACTTACAGCACTCTGCCTGTTACTAAAGTCGTTTACAATTGATTTCGCGCTCCAGCATTAATTAATTTTAAAATAAGTTTTGTCTATATAAGATGAACGTGATTCAGAAAAACTAGAAAATAAAAAATGTCCGTCCGTCCGTTCGTCAGCAAAATATCAAGAAAGTTTTACACCAGCCGAGGGCTTTGGCCAATTTTTAGTAAGGAAGTCTTATTAGTGGTCCCATAGTTTGGGGATTGCAGTTGGAGTCTCTAGGTCAAATATGGAGGGGGCCTCAATACGATTTGTTTCCTAAAAATGGTCGAAAAATATAAACATACAAAGAAATTTTTTACCAGTAGACGGATTTGGTCAAATTTTGGTAGGGGTGAGTTTTAAGAGATTTGTAGTTTTGAAATTGCATTTGGTAGAGACTCCAAATATGAAGGAGGGCCTCTATACGATTTTTTTCTAAAAATGTTCGAAAAATATAAACATATAAAGAAATTTTTTACCAGTACGCGGATTTGGTCAAATGTTGGTAGGGGTAAGTTTTAAATGATTTGTGGTTTAAAAATTGTACTTGCAGTTTCTAGATCAAAGATGAGGGGGAGGGGGGGCTCCTATACGATTTTTTTTAAATGCCCGAAATATA
>JANSTW010025896.1:0-15423 GCA_027564275.1 Diadocidia ferruginosa | reverse complement strand
TATATTTGAGTGAGAGTGGTCGATTGGTAATCTCGGTTGATGGTGCTTTTCCATTCTGCCAAAGATATGTTCAAACCCATGGTTTAAAAAAAATTCGGATTTACATCGTTCAGTAATCGTTATATTCAATCGTATTATAGCGAACCATATACGCTCAAGCCTCAAAGGATCATCTTAATCCCATAAACAATCGCCATTATATGAAGAATGTGGTACTTACGATACCGTTGATAATTGGCTTTGGTCTTGCTCGAATTATGTGCTTGTAGCTATCGTTTTTATGGATATCTTAATACTAAACCAATCCTTCATATGATGGTTTTAAAATCCGAAAAATACATAATAACATGATTGTCTATTAGATTTTTTCGACCGAAATAATTTTATAGAAAACCAAAATAATAATACATAAGTTTTATAACGTTTTTATATTTTCTAGTTCTGATGATGTCTATAAATTAGACGAAACGTCAAATAAATTATATTTATAGCATGACAAACTGTATTTAATTTAAAAATATTGGACCGCAAAGCTTGACAAATTTTTTTTTTTTGGTTTTCTATGATTGTCTATATCTTTTCTATATCCATAAAAACGATATAGCTCTGTATTATTCGGTATATAATAATATTTTAGTTCCAAAAGTTACCACACTGAAGTGCCATTATATTATTGCAAGTAAATGCAACTGAATAAATGGTTTTGTATTGGTTTTCCCATTATGATATTTATGACGAAGTATATGCGCATAATGGAAAAAACAAACCACTACACTGGATGTTATCATCATAAAATATATGTTGCTTAATATGCTCTGAATTCTGATACAGACAGAGTTATCAAAATTATAAACATTCATTTGTTATATCCTATATATTTCGCGTTATGCTATCGCTTTTTTAATTTATTTAAAAAAATCTAAATCCAAACATAAAAAATGTTTCAATTTAAAAACGTGGTGCGGTCATCAGATTTAATACTACAATATTATCCCCACCGCTTATTATTGTTTGTAAATATTTTTCTTGGTTTTTTTTTATGAATCACAAAATAACCCATAAAAATGTAGTTCTGCTGATAAGAAACTAACTACATATATAACCTCTGTGCATTTGCACAGAGATTTATAATTTATTGCAGTTATACCTATGTCAGTAGCCTCTTTTTTCTTAGGTTCAGCTACATTTCTTTATGGCAACACTAAAATCTTTTTTCGGTTGTGTAAAATTTTCCCGCTCAATTTTTATTTTATTATTTATATAATGTTGGCTAGACCTTGCGTATTATATTATAGATAAACTAATTTATTTATATATATTTTTAAATTAAATTTTAAAAATAAATAATTGTTCTCACAATTTTCAGATATAATTTAGACAAGCTTGAATAGAGTGCAATAATTGAAATAAACTTAACGTATGTTGTCAAAAAAAAATTAATTATTATTAATTAATAATTTTTATAATAATAACTATAGTCAATAAAATGATTATAATAAATAAAATGAATTTATAGTCATCTCAATATTTCTATATATTGAACAAAAAGATTTAAAATCTAAGAACTAAAATAGCTAATAAACTGCCACTTAATTAATATTATGGGCGGTTCTGTAAGTCAAGTGTTCCGATCGGGCAGTGCCCTTCTATCGAATCACAATAACAAAGTATCGGAAACAACCATAGATAAGATACAAACAGTTTTTGAAATACTACGAGTTAATCCGAAAATATCTATGCACACATTGGATGCACTGCTATCGGAAATTGCAAGGGTTTGTTAAGGATCATTACCGGTTTTTTTTTAAATGTTAATAATTTTTAATTTTTAGTATGAAAATATTTTAACCATACACGATGAATCGGGCTACAATATTTTGCAAAAAGGTGTCGGACTCAATCACATAGAACTGGTACGTTGGGTACTGCAACGACATCGTCCCGATGTAAATCGTAGCGCTTGTTCACTGCCACTGCACATTGCTTGCCTTAAGGGTTACGAAGAAATCGTCGATTTACTGCTGAAACATGGTGCTCGCATAGACACTGAAGCTCGTATGTGCTTTGCAGGTCCACATTGCAATCAATGTGAGGATAGTGTGAGATTTCGACCCAAGGAAGATGAAGTGGGTGTTTGTAATTCTGCTGCATTTAATAATACTAAACTGCAAAATGCTGTTTGCTATGCAATCGATGGCGATCACATCGGAGTGCTAAATATATTGTCACAAAAATTGGAAGAACCGTGGGTGCCGTTTCGGGTGAAAAAACCACTTCTGCACTTGGCATGCGAACGTGGTGCTTGGAAATGTGTACAGCAGTTGGTCATTTCTCGGCCCGAAGAGATAAACTTCATCAAGGATGAATATTTTCCCATCCATCAGGCCGTGCTGCATGATGGTCGTTTTCTGGAATTACTTATTCAACATGGTGCCATAACAACCGTTCGAACGAGTACACAACAAATGACATTGTTGCATGTTGGTTAGTATTTTTGTTTTATCATCTTTTATGAGAGACTATTAATGAAATAATTCTTATTACTTTGTTAAGCCTTAACTCACTAAGATTCAGCATTAACCGAACATAAATATGTAGAATTTTCACTATTCTAGGAATACTGCATGGGACCACTTAAAACATACTGCTACCAATTTGTTCGAACTGATGATCATTAAAATGTAAATTTAATATTTTCAGGATCACTCTAATTCTTGAAAGTGAACCACCATATAATGGCATACAAAAAAAAACGGGTCCAATTAATTTTGATATTGAACAAATTCTCAAAATTTTATCAAAATCAGAAAGGGTTGAGACATATTTATCCTCTGGTGGTAAATATACCTAATACAATATTCAAAATATTAGGGTTTCACAAATTCTGAAGTGGACCACTCTAACTGCATGTAAAAATATTCGGATATTTTATAATATAATAATAATATAATAATCAAAAATTCTGATAATTTCATAAAATGTTAAAGAAAATGAAACAGATCCTGGTACATTTTTAATTTTTAAGTTATTTTTCAAACAAAATACTGTATGGGAGCTCCTTCTCCTTTGACCATTACAATAAAGACTTCAAAGTAATCATAATACAGTATGGAGCCACTAAAATACTACCCATTAAAAAATTTGGCCAATTCCGTTTACAAGTGAAAAAAGTTTGTGTTTCGTCCATTTTTACAAAAAAAAAATCGTATGGGAGCCCCCTTCCACTTATAGATCACAAATGCGATTCCAAAGTATATAACACTTCTATAGCCAAATCTATCTACTTGTGTAAATCTTTCTTGAGTCTGATATTTCGAGGACAGACAGTCGGACTGAAACTTTGTATTTTCAAGTTTTTCTGAATTATGGCATAAAACGAGAAAAAACATGGCCCTGGCAATTGGATCATTTTGACTATAATAAAAGCCTCGACTTACCATACAAACTCCATATTTGATATCGATTTGTTGTATTTGTATGATTATTAAAAGCAAAAAAAAAAATGCTGGGTCTTAATGGGTTAAGAAATTAATCAGGAATCATATAATCTTATAAAATCCAAGAATTTTCTAACAAAGCAATTTATTTCGCAGTTATTGTTGCCGCTCGAAAATCGGCCGAAGATACGCTGGCCACACTTCGCATACTATTGGAACGGGGCTGTAAAGATCTGATCAATGAACCGGATTCATTGGGCAATACACCACTGCATGCGCTAATCGTACGATATGCATTGGAGGAGGCACGTTATGGCTATGACAAATGGAACAAATGGGATGTTTTACATTTAGTTCGATTTTTGTTACAAAATGGAGCTAAAAGTTCGATAAATCAAGCGGGAAACAGTGCGTTGGCCTGCATATTCCGCCACGTTCGTGATTGGGAAGTTTGCTTTGAACTGTTAAATATGTTGGTCAAGGAAGATGGTAAGTTTTGGTTGTTAAACATGTTAGAGTTCTAAAGATAATTTCGATTTTTTTAAAGGTGATCCGAATATAGTGGGACGGGATGGTTCTGTACCGATAATGGTATGTTTAGTACCACTTATTAACAAGGATCAACTACATCACTTTACTCATTCGAAGAAGGTATAAGCTAGTGATTTAATTGTTCGAGTTTGTTTTTAATTGAAAAATTTTAGGTATGCTATTTAAATTGTATACGGATTCTGTTGCAACACGGTGCAAATCCAAATTGTTCGTACAGATCAAATTTAACACCACTGCATGTTCTGGTGTTTACAGTCAGCGAAAATTTTACCCTAAATTGTGATCAACAGAAACGGAATAATTTCGATTTTATAAAAAATATTTTACTCTTACTGTTACAACATGGGCTAGACTGTAACATTACATATCAGCATATATTGCAATCTATTATGGATATGGTTCAAAATTTACGAACTTGTAACGACATGGAATGCGTAAATGAATTAGCCAAGATACTTATACTGTACGGAGCCGATCCGAATGATGTGCTCAATGGAAAAACGACGTCGGGCAGTGCTATAGTTATTAATGAAATAGATAATTTCGGTAATACGTTAAGATTTAGTGGTGGAGGGGGAGGGGCAGGGTCAGCAGATGGCGCTGGAGGAAATGGGGTAGATGGCAATGCGAGTGGTCCGGTATCTCAGAACAATGGTTCGTCTGGCGGGACCGGAGGTTTTCGAGGTTCATTTCGTACTCATTCACGTTACATTCTATTCTATTATATTATTCTAATAACGAAAAAAGAATTCTTATTAACCGATGCGAAGCGAACGTATGCTCGAGTTGTTTATCTATTTTACTATTCGATGGCCCACGAACCGTTGTTTAATTGTTTAAAAAGTTTACACAATTTCTATGTTGCTCAAGTACCAAACAAACAGACTGAATCTTTAATAACTCTATTTACACAATTGTATAAGAAACCTAGAACCTTAAAACAAATATGTCGACAATCTATACTGGCAAGCTTAAAATACAAATTGGCCCTAAATATTGCCAAATTAAATTTACCGGCTCCCCTGAAGGATTATCTGTTAAATTTTGAAGCTTAATTGCTTTTTGTTTTATTCGTTTCAAATTTTATATGTCGCTATTTATTACCCACGTATATGTCTTATATGTAAGTTTTGTTGTTTACGAAGAATTTTTTAATTTTTATGCAGAAAGAACTGAAAAATATTCTTCATAATTAATTTTAGGTCAAATGTGTTTTTTTTTAAAGAATTACATAAGTTGCATACAAAATGCACATAGCTTGCAATTAAATTGCACATAATTTGCATTCAAATTGCAAGCACAAAGTGCAACTTATAACATTTGGCATTACAAGTGTAATAGGTGGAAAAATGCTTTTTAAACATTTGTATTAAAGAATTATATAATTTGCATGCAAATTGCACGTAGTTTGCATTCAAATTGCATGTGCAAAGTGCAATTCATGATATAATATGCATTAAATTGTAGTGCAATAGGTGGAGAAATGTTTGTTAAACATTTTAATTAAATAATCACATAATTTGCATACAAATTGCATATAATTTGAATGCAAATTGCACATAATTTGCATTCAAAGTACACATACAAAGTGCAATTATTGACAAATTGCATTACATTGCGCGTATAATAGGTAAAAAAAATTTCAATTCAATAATTCTTTTTAATTTTTTTTTAAATAATCGCAAAAGTTGCATGTAAATTTCACATAATTTGCACTCAAAGTGCAATTAATGACAAATTGCAATATATTGCAAGTATAACAGGTAAACAAATTCTTATAAAACATTTTTATAAAAGAATCACATAATTTGCATGCAAATTGCACGTAATTTGCATTCGAATTGCACTTTATTCGTACACGAAATTCTAACTTGGAATTTTACGTACAATATGTGGAAAAATATAAGTCAAATTTGCACATAAAATTGCGTTACATTGCACGTGCAAAAAGTGGAAATTTTGTTTTAATTTTTTTTTTAATAATCACTAAAATTGCATTCAAATTGCACGTAATCTGCACTCGAATTGCACTTTATTCGCATGCGAAATTTTAACTTTGAATTTTACGTGCAATATGTGAAAAAATATTAGTGCATGCAAATTGCACGTTACTCGTACACGAAATTTAAATGTTAAATTTCATGTGCAATATGTGGAAAAATATTAGTCAGATTTGCACATAAAATTGCGTTACATTGCACGTGCAATAAGTGGAAAAATGCTTTTTAAATTTTTTTTTAAATAATCGCAAAAGTTGCATGCAAATTGCACGTAATTTGCATTCGAATTGCACTTTATTTGTACACAAAAATTTAACTTTGAATTTTACGTGCAATATGTGGAAAAATATAATAATAATATAAATATATTACATTGCACGTGCAATAAGTGGAAAAATTCTTTTTAAACCTTTTTTTTAAATAATCACAAAAGTTGCATACAAATTGCACATAATTTGCATTCAAACTACACATACAAAGTGCAAATAATGACAAATTGCATTACATTGACCTTATAATAGGTAAACAAATTCTTATAAAACATTCTTATAAAAGAATCACATAATTTGCATGCAAATTGTTGATTATTTTTGCATAACATGCGTAGGGAGTATTGAAAAAAAATATAATTTAAATAAATTTTTTTTTAAAAATAGAATGCTGGAGCCCAACTATGTATGTCGAATCCGAAAGCATCACAATGTATTTTTGATTACACGCTACTATGCAACGTTTACGAAAGTAGCACAGTGTATAATTCAATCAAACATACACTGTGCAACTTTCGGATTCAACATACATAGTTGGGCCACTGTGCTACTTTCGAAAACGTTTTACAAAGTTGCATAGCTGTTATATAGTGGAATGAAAACAAAATATATATAAGAAAGGACACTTAGTGCAAAAACATGTCCCTTGATTTTTTTTTTGAATTTTCGCGGGAAGGAAAACAACAGTAATCGTCATAGGTATATTAGATAAATCGTCAAGCAAATACTTAAAAAAAAATCCTTTTTTTATCTAACATAAGACACAATATTATAGGTGTTGATAAGTTGAAATTATTTTTATTTTAAATTCTTATTTATCTATTTAATTTAAATAAATAATTTTGAAATGTGCAATATAAAATTAAATTTTTAATTTTTGTTGTCGCAGAATATAAAATAAAAATTAATTATTCATTAAATTATTTAATAAAATTAAAAGAAAAAAATTGTTAAAATCTCAGCACTTATAGTATATAAAATAATTATTATTAATTATTAATTATTATAAATTTTATTAAACTCTATTATATCAATTGTTTCTACAAATTTTTATATTTAATATTGTTATAAAATTATTAATTATATATTAACTATACATTAATTGGTCTATTGATGTCACAATATTTAGAAATAAATGTAAATAAAAATTAGGTATGTACTTCTATTTTTGAATTTTTAAATTTTAATAAATTTTTAAATATAAATAAATATAAGTTACATATTTGGCAATAATGCAAATTTATATAAAATTATTATTATATTATTGTTATTAATTAATTAATTTTATGTGGAAAGAGATTCGAATGTATATTAATATATAATATTATAAGCTATCAGTATTGCAACATAAACTTATTAAAAATTAATTAATATATAGTAATAAAAAATAATATATCGTTAAATACCTCGTTTAAAAAATATACAAAAAATTTAAGTTTTTTTTTATTATAAATTCAATGTCTTATATAAAATATACTAATTAATTATTATTAATAAAAAATTAAATAAAATTCCTATACAAATAATAATCAATTTTTTTCTGACTTTTTCTCCGACATAGACGAGACAGACATAAATAGTCGAGAGGATTTTTTGTGAAAGAACATATCTAATTTGAAAATGAGATGAGCAATACTCTATCAGTATCTTAAAGATAGTTAATATAAAATAATAATGGACCCAAAACATATCCTTGTGGAACACCAGCTAAAACATCAAGTCACATCGAAGATGATTTATCAAAAGAAATATAGTGACACCTATCAGAAATATACGGATTTATAAATTAAACGTTCATGTCGAGAATTTAAAAATTTATATATTTTTCTATGACAGTTTTGATTTGACGAAACTCGGTAGCAAATCGATTGAAGGTTGCAAAACAATGATAGTACTAAGGATGATCATTTTATTCGTTGTTTTTTTTTCATGTAAATCGGTTAATTTAAATTTTTGGAATAAAATTCCGATCAATAATTCATTATATTTTCTGACTTCTTCTCCGAATTTTTTTTTCAAATTGACGAAACTCGATAGCAAAACGATAGAGGCTTTGCAGAACAATGATAATGCTATAGAAGATCATTTTTTTCGTTGTATTTTTTCATCTTAATCGGTTAATTTATATTTTTGGAAAAAATTCCGATCAATAATTCATTATTTTTTCTGGCATTTTTAAATTGACGAAACTCGATAGCAAATCGATAGAGGCTTGCAAAACAATGAAAATGCTATAGAAGATCATTTTTTTCGTTGATTTTTTTCATCTTAATCGGTTAATTTAAATTTTTGGAAAAAAATCCGATCAATAATTCAATATTTTTTCTTACATTTTTAAATTGACGAAACTCGATAGCAAATCGATAGAGACTTGCAAAACAATGATAATGCTGTAGAAGATCATTTTATTCGTTGATTTTTTCATCTTAATCGGTTAATTTAAATTTTTAGGAAAAAATTCCGATCAATAATTCAATATTTTTTCTGACATTTTTAAATTGACGAAACTCGATAGCATATCGATAGAGGCTTGCAAAACAATGATAATGCTATAGAAGATCATTTTTTTCGTTGTATTTTTTCATCTTAATCGGTTAATTTAAATTTTTGAAAACAAATCCGATCAATAATTCAATATTTTTTCTGACTTTTTCTCCTATATTTTTAAATTGACAAAATCAACAAATTTTGATCAATAAATGAACAAATTAAACTAATTTCTATAGCAATCGCAGTCTTTTTACATCCTCTAACGATTCCCTAACGAATTCCAGGGATTCTAAAATAGTCAAAAAACAGACAAAAAATTGTAGACTAAACATGGGGATTTTTTTCAAAATCTAAAATCAACAGATTTTGATGAAAAATTGAACGAATTAAACTGCCTTCTATAGATATCGCAGTCTTTTTACATCCCTTAGCGATTCTTAAACGAATTCCTGGGATTCTAAAATAGTCAGAAAACAGACAAAAAAATTGTGGACTATACATGGGGATTTTTTTGAAAATCTAAAATCCACAGATTTTGATAGAAAAAATGAACGAATTTAACTGATTTCTATAGCAATCGCAGTCTTTTTACATCCCTCATCGATTCTTAAACGAATTCCTGGGATTCTTAAATAGTCAGAAAACAGACAAAAAAAATTGTGGACTATACATGGGGATTTTTTTGAAAATCTTAAATCAACAGATTTTGATGGAAATATTGAACGAAATAAACTGATTTCTATAGCAATCGCAGTCTTTTTACAGCCTTTAACGATTTTTAAACGAATGTCTGGGATTCTAAAATAGCCAGAAAACATAAAAAAAAAAAATTGTGGACTACACGTGAGGATTTTTTTCAAAATTTAAAATCAACCATAGAGGCTTGCAAAACAATGATAAGAAGATCATTTTTTTCATAATTTTTTTATTCTTGTCGGTAAATTTAAGTTTTTGGGAAACAATTCCGGTCAATAATAATTCAATATTTTTTCTGACTTTTCTCCGATATTTTTAAATTGACAAAATTAGATTACAAATCGATAGAGGATTGCAAAACAATGATAATGCTAAAGAAGACAATTTTATTCGTTAAATTTTTTCATCTAAATCAGTAAATTTAGGTTTTTGGAAAATAATTCCAATAAATTAAAATATTTTAATTTTTTTCCAGAAATTCTTAAATTGACGAAACGCGATAGCAAATCGATATTTGAAAAAAATCCTAAACAATAATCAAAATATATTTTTTAGAAATAAATTCTTTGATAAATTAAATCAATTTTCTGAAAATTGTATAGGTGACCGGCGATTGGCCACAGATCTGAAACCCTGCAATGAAACCTATAATCTGCCACATATATACCTAATATTTGTTAAATATTAAAAAAGCTTAATTTGAATTTCTTTATATTTATAAATATTCACGAATTTTGTAAAAATTATAATATCTTCTTTTTATTGTAACCTATAACATAATATAAGTTCACATGCATATAATTACGAAGACCCTGAGGCAAAGATCCAAATTGCTTGTTTTTCAACAACTTTTTAACAGTGCAGCCTCCCATGATGTATACTATAGAGTGCATTCATAATTTTTAAATTATTTTACCATTTACCAAAACTAATACTGCGAAGAAATAACAACTTTATAAAAACCCCACTCTGCTGATATTCAGCATCACTGCCTCAAAACAGTGATGGAAAAGGGGCGGAAAAGAAAATATTTTGCAGTCTCTGCACTTTGACTGATTTTAACAAAAAAATATTATTTTTATTTAGAATCGACTGAACTTTAAATAAAACAAAAATTGCAATTTTTATGTAGATTGCGGGAAAAAATTCCAGTGAACTTAAAAAAAAGAAAAAAACGAATTTTTTGCTTAAAAATGTCGTATGCTTATTATGTTACCAGAACCAAAACCATATTTTTATTTTAAAAGTTTATGTATTAATTTCATTTTTAAATTTTAAATTTTAAATCGGGTTATAAAAACGCTAGAGTTAAAAATGCAATCATCTCAAAAAGTTTTTTAACGGTAAATCAAAAATTTGGAATGTCCGAAAATTTTTAAGTATGGGTTCGTGTTTTACTTTATCAATCTATATACTACACAACTTGAAAAGTTCTTTTAATTTTAGTGTCATCAATACCATACGGTATCAGATTGAAAAATGGGTCCGTGTGTTTTCTAGCTTTAGAGTAAAAAACATGCTGATATTTATGATATGATTGTTTTGAATTATCCTATAATTATTGTTATATGTATGATCGCGCATTCGTTTCGTTACAATAACGCCATACCAGCACTGCCATAAAATCAACTTTTTACCACGCTCTCATCGCATCCTCACGTTATATTGTTGGTTATGGGTTGCCTTATTTTGTAGCCACCACAATGTTTCAACAAACATTTTATGCATGCATGCATACTGTCCACAAACATACAAAAAACAACATACAATACACACAATATATACGCGATCGAACAAAAAAAGCTATTCTCCTCGCATCTCATCTCATGCGGATCTTGTTTTGGGATATAATAATACAAAAAAAAATACCTATAAGGTAAAAATTCGATATCGTCAAACAAAATTAAATTTAGTTCTAGTTCTGAGTTGTCAACCGTTCCGAATAGTTTGGCTTTCATATAAAAGCGCGCGTACGGTACGGACGACTCGTGTGCGTTTACAAACATTTTGGGTTTCCGGTATATAGTTAATTAGCCGCGCGCATAGGTCAGCAATTGAATTATAAGCATTATCGTTGAAATATATTTATACCTTCCGTTTTCTTTAGAATTTGGAAAATAATTATTATTATTTAATTGTGTGTAAACGTGTATTTATCATTATTTTTCCGGCCAATAATATATGGTCAAATATTTATATAGAATATAATTCAGCCGGAACTACGCTTCTTCATATTCTATAGAGTTTATTTTGAAAATAATATCAACAAAAATATGCCAATAATAAAATGAATTTATGGAAATAATGTGGTTAATAGAAATAATTAAATAAGATAAGCTTCGTGATATGTTGAATAAAAAGCTCTTGGATGAACTATAAAGCTTATAGATTCGGATACTATGTGCAGAAAAGGATTACAACTACTTCAACACAAAAATTAAAGAATTATTTTTAAAAGTTTATTATAAATGTGAATTAAATAGAGTGCAGAGATTCTGATAAATTTTTATAATTAAGAAAAATCATCTGAAATGATAAAAAATTGTTTAAACTCGACTATATCGCTCACCACAATTCTTAAGAAAATAACACAATAACAACTGAAACTTTAGATAAAGAAAATATTTTATTCAAATTTCTGATCGCTTTTCCATCACTAATAAATATAATGGCGAATATACTATGACACCTTAGTTATCTACTAAGGAACAAAAACAGCCAAAAAACTTACTGGAGTAACAAAAACACCAATTTTAAATATATGGAAGAATCAAAATATCTTAGAATAGTGTGATGCTTAAAATCTATATACAAAGTTTGTCCCATGGTTGATGAAGCATATAGTGCAGAAACAAATAGCACATCATATAGATATATATAACATTATCCAATTTTGAACGAATCAGAAATAAATTCAAAAAATGATTCAATCAAAAAATTAATTTTGATCAATTCAAAAATCGACTTTATCAAATTCTGATCCAATCAAAATCTGATCGAATTATGATCAGAAAAATTTTGATCGAATTTTTGAAAACTGATTTGAGCGATAAACAAAATCTGATTTGATCGAAAAAAAGTTGATTTGATCGAATCAAATTCTGATAAAATCAAAATATGATTGAATAAACAAAAAATTGTTTTGATCGATTTAAAATTTTGATTCGCTAAAAAAAAATTGTAATTTAATCGACCAGATTTTGATTCAATAAAACTAATTTGATTTGGGCGTTGATCAATTATCTGACTTTTATCAAGCCTATGGCATGATCGAATTATGATCAGAAAATTTTTTGATCGAATCAAATTAAAAAATGCTCTACTCAATCATAAAACTGATTTGAGCGATAAACTAAATCTGATTTGATCGAAAAAAACTGATATGATCGAATCAAATTCTGATCGAATACAAAAAAAAACTTATTTTGATCGAATTAACATTTTGATTTTTTAACCTAAATTTGGCTAAAACGTTGATCGATTATCTAATTGTTAGCAAATCTATATGGTATAAAGGAATGACATAGATCAATCAACATATTTTATTAAAACACGTTTCAGGACCTAAACATCTGATCATCAGTAGGGCGAAAGCTCCAAAGATGTATTAATAAAGGGCATGGAGCTTATATAATTCTACATTACTCAATTATATAGGAAAAATTGTCTATTTCTACGACTTATTACAGAAAAAATTCAATGCTCATAAAATCCGATTTCGCAGCTATATACTTTTTAATCCAGTTTGGAAATACATAAATCCTTTCTTATTTCTTACAAAAGGCAATACACAGCTACACAATTTATTGATCAATTTATATTCATTTTGAAACAATGCAATATAATAATAAAATGTGGATTCTCTCAGCTAATACAAAAAAAAAACTAGTCCAAGAAGTTGTTCCTATATATTATTATACACAAAGAATTTTATAACTAATATGATCGTTGGTATATATTTTATAACGTAAAATAATTAAGAATATAAAATATTATCTGCAATAAATTTCGACACATTATTTACCTAATTTTTGACCATTAAAAAAATATAAAAAAAACTTTTTTTTTATATTTCACATTCATAAAATTATAAATTATACAAAATCTTTGTTTTGTTTTAAATATTATGTGATATTCGCATAATAACCTGAGATCTTTTAACTGCTAAACTTATTGTATGCGAACTTTGAATGAACAAAATACCTCCTAGTTCTTTTTGCTAGTTTATTATAATTTATAACTTACTATATATATGATCATGATGACGCATAGAGATCGCAACGTGTTAAGTGTTTATTACACAATTCTTTGTGTTTTATATAGAAATCTAAAGATTTTCTCTATATATAATTTTACGACTTAATGTTAATTGCTTTATGGCACAGAGCTATTAATTTAATATATTTTTAAAACCTTTCAGCGAAAAATGTTAAACGGTTTTTAGCTGTATAGACAATATTTAGTAAAAATATTTAAAATTAAAATAAATTTATATAAGAATACAGCCTCAAAAGAGCATCAAAAGCTCAAAAAGGCTATAAAAATTATTTCAAATTCAAAATCAATCCCTTTGTATAGTAAACAAATATACTAAAATTACATCTGAGTTCATGATCAAATATATAGTGTACACACATACAATATAAACCAGACTTGCGTAAAATATCAAATTTGGATCGAATCAAATCAGAAATAAAATAAAATATTGATTCGATCAAGAAATTATTTTTTGAAAATTTGATCAAATCAAAATCTGATCGAATCAAAATCTGATCGTACCAATATCTGATCGAAACAAAATATGAAATATTAATATCAAAATCTGATTTGATCAATAACAAAAGTTGATTAAAAAAACATCTTTTTCGATTCGATCATATTTTGATTCGATCAAAATCGATCGAAAACTATGGTATCAGATAAAAAAGGGTAAAATAATCTATTTTCTTCCTAGCTTGAAGTAAAGGACATGATGATGGTGTATGATCGTTGATCATTGACTGTTCTCAATATGATTTATTCATCCCTGCAATCTAAACAGTAAAGAAGAAATAAATAAATTCAATAAAATATAAACTAAAGCTTATAAGTTATAACCCGTGAATTAAAAAAAAGATCTTTTATAAAGAATATTAAAAAAATCTTAACTTTGTTTTGCAAATTAAAAACAAAATTTATTATATTTAAGGATTTAACAGTTTTTCAAAATATACAAATAAATATATAATCGTATTTCGTATATCATATTATTATAAGATTTTTATTTTAATATCTGAAATTTGTTCCAGCAAAATTTTTAATAAAATTATAAAAATATTATTCAGGTGACAAATATAAAGGATCATCAATAAATATTGCCATAAGATTGCCAAAGATTAAAATTGAATGCGATAATTTACATATTCTCGTACAGAAAAAATAAACTTTAAATAAAAAAAAAGGAAAACGATCCTTGTGAGTGAAAATGTTCAACAAAATTGCAGTGAACTTATATAAACTAAAGAAAATCATCAAAATACTGTATTTAAAATGATCTACCATAGTAATATGATCATCGGATGCGCTAAGCGAGAGTAGAGCTGCTGCAGGCCAAGGAAGCACATTCGATAAAATGAGAAACGTTTTGTTGCTTCTATTTATTGCATTTGTTCCAAGAATAAGGTAATTTGTTATTAGTAAAATTTTTGAAAATTTCATTTACGAAAATCTAAATTTTTAGACATTAATTTTCATTCTAAAATCATCGGTACGTATATGTCTTATGGTCAGGACAAAAATATTTCATCTTCTTCTTTTTTTAACGCATTAATATTGTTTTCTTTTCAGATCCTTTGAGTTACATACACTCTAGCTTTGCTACTGTTGAATAGAAGTACTAGAAGAATGAGTCGCGTCAATAAACCATTTTCATAGTAAAAAAAGAAGTACTAGTTGGGGCTTATTTTCATATTATTCAACTCAATTGTTGTTGTTTTCTGT
>JANSTW010025785.1:0-15424 GCA_027564275.1 Diadocidia ferruginosa | reverse complement strand
CGAAAATAAACAAAATGTGAACATTAAAAGATTTTTACAAATAATATAAATAAGCAATTATATAGAACACAAAATAAATAATTAAAAGTCGAGCAAAATTCTTTTATTTTTGGCAAGAAAATTCATACTTAGTTAATAAATTTATTAAAAGATAAATAATTAATTTGTTATTGACATAAAATTTAATTTAATTTTGTAGGCGTCAATATGTAATATAAATTTAGTTTTAATGACTAATTATTATTATTATATATTTGAAAATTATTTAAGTTATCGATTAATTTAAAGAAATTAAAAAAGCATAGCCGCCACTCACAAGTGGCTTAACGATTTAAATTGAAGTAGCTTTAAAATGAGTTCATTTTGGTTAACGTGTTTGAAGAAAGGTTTTATTTTTAATGCCATAAGCCAGACGAACAAACTAAAAATATACAAAAAATATTATTTATAAATTTCGGCTAGTATAAATTCTTGTGAATAATTATACATTATTAATAATTATTATTAATTAACTAATAAGTTTTATATCGTTTTTGTAAATATTCCAGATCTGATGATGTCTATATACTAGACGAAACGTCAATAAATGATTTAAGTTGACGAAAGACTGTTTTTTAATTAAATTAAGACCGCTAAGCTGCAAAATTAGGATCACATCCTTTAATCAAAAATTATTTGTCGGTCGAAAAAAAACAAAGCATTACATACATTAATATATTTATTATAGTTCACGGATGCGCGTGGTCTAGAACTTTTTAAAGAAGCTTTGACACTTGATTACAAAAAATATTTTTTTCATGATTATCTCCTTTATCTATACAGGATGATGATGATCAAAAAATTGCCGTTATGCGAAAAGCATTCCAAATGTTTGACACCACAAAGTCTGGCTTCATTGAGACCATTAAAATTGCTACCATTTTGAATACAGTGGGTCAGCTCTTCGATGACACAGAACTTCAAGCAATTATCGATGAAAATGACCAAGATTGTAATAATACTTTTTAATAGATAAATCAATTTGAAAACTAATTAAAATAATTTTCTAATTTAGCAACCGGTAAAGTAAATTTCGATGGATTTTGCGAAATTGCCGGCCATTTCCTGGAGGAAGAGGACGCAGAAGCTATGCAACAAGAACTCAAAGAAGCTTTTCGGCTGTACGATCGTGAAGGAAATGGTTATATTACAACAAGGTAATAGAATTTTATTTTTAAAAAGTAAAAGATCTAATTTGTGTATATTTGCAGTACATTAAAAGAAATTTTGGGAGCATTGGATGATAAGCTCAACAGCTCCGATTTAGATGGTATTATTGCTGAAATTGATACTGATGGTTCAGGAACAGTAGATTTTGATGGTATATTTTATACATTACATTCTATTTATAATAAATTTTAAAATTATTTTTCTCAAAAATAGAATTTATGGAAATGATGACTGGAGATTAAGGGGCTGCTTTAAGAAAATATCTATACCTAAATCAATTTACCACACACACAATATGACGTATACTATTTACTAAAATTATATAAAAATTCATATAAATTAAATGAATCTTTTTTTCAAAGATTCAATTATTTACTATTAAAAACTAATTTATTTTTATTAATAAATAATTTATTTAAGTAAAATTATTGTTCAATATATGGAAAAAATATATATATAATGTTCATATTCTATATGTGAAAAGAATTAAAAATATATTACAAGTTACAACTCAGTATAAATTTTTTTTTTTATTAATTTATTGACCCATCAGACTAAAATTAGTCTTATATACTAAAAATATTTCTATAATTTTAAAAATATTACAAATTTACTTAATTTTTATAAATCAAGACGTTATCATATCGTGACTAATTTGAAAATTTTCACGGCTATTTTCTTCAATTAATTTTTTTATGCAGTAAATTAATTAAAGGAGATTTTTTTATCACATGAAATTCTGTTCAAAGACAGAAATTTAGCTATTTCTTGTTCAGTTACATTATCGCATTTTCATCTGGTTTTAAAAATTATTTTAAATATTATATCAGATCTAGTATATGTACAATTAGTTAGGTGTCCAGTATAGGAGCAGCTGTTCGTAATAAATCAGCACACAATATCAAAGTGTTAAAAAGGTTGCTGCGAAGAAGATAGCACGCGTCATTTAAAATTGATTTATTCGCAATATTATATTTATGTTAATTTGACTGAGTGGCTATACTAAATATTTTTGTCTTTTAATTTTTTTTAAGAGTTTAAATAATTTTCTTTTAAAAAATCTTGAAAAATATTTTGTAAAATGTCACATAGAAAATAATATTAGCATGTCTGCGTTCTTATAGAGCCTATATATATGATTATATATTTTTATAGTTTTCTTGGACAGATTCTACTTAATTGTCTATATGAACGACTAAAATCATACAATTATACATATACCCAATGACTATAGGGTTGTCAGATATAACTGGAGCTTCAGGAGTACGCGACTCCCAACTTCCAAGGACTGAACCTTGCGGTACACCTGACGATATGCATGTTAAACTTGAGAGAATTTCATTAGCAACGGTGATTTGTGAACGATTCGTTAAATAAGACTGAACGAGAATCAATAACTTGAGAAGCCAAACAAATTATCCAATTTGTACAGCAATTTGTCATGGTTGATTCTGTCGAAAGCCTTCGAAAAATCTAGAAATACGAGCAAGGTTGGGTTTCTTTGGTCGAGATTCTTAGAAACTGCATTAGTTATATCAATTAAGGTTGTGACTGTGCTAAACCAGATTGTTTTTGATATAATAAATTCTCTCTACTTAAATAAACTAGAATCTGTTCATTCGCAATCTTTTTCCCAAGCTTTCGACAGAAACGACAATAAACTAATTGGCCTATAGTCATCGAGTTGTGATGGATTTTTAACTTTATTTACTGGGATTATCTTCCAGTTTGCTGGGAAAACCGAATAAGTGAAAATTTAATTAAATATATAAGTAATGTGTGGTAAGATTGTTGGTAAAATAATTTTCCAAAATTCTATGGGAATGTCATCCAGACCACATGCATTGGATTTTATTAACATGATAGCCCTATAATCAGATAATTCGTCAGTACAGCTAAATGAAAAAGGATCTGATTGTAAACACGATGAAGAATTTTTGTTTGTGAGAAAAGGAACAGATATATTTTTGTTTTGCGTTTGAGAAAAATGTTCATTGAACTGACTTGCTATATGATAGATTGCAGTACGATTCGAATTTGTAGCACCAACGTATTGAATATTTTTCCAAAGTCGCTTAGTTGGTAAGGAAGTATCAAGTTTTCTCAAATAATATTTATACTTTGACTTTCGAATTGTGGCAGTTGTTTTGTTTCGTAATTTTGAGTACTCCAATCTATCTATTTGTTGTTTTTAGGGTCGAAGCCATCTATTATACGAAGACAACAACGGCAACTGATACTTTTAATTTCTATATACAAAGGTTATATTCATATGACTTCTTTTAATATGCTTGGCGTAACTTAACGTAATATTATTACGTATGCTTTATATAACATTATGCAATTTTTCATTCATAAAATTTAAGAAGAGGAATTTTAGACAAATAAACATTATATATAAATACGTACATCATATAAGATCACAGGTTATAATATTTATTTTTTTAAATTAAATTAAATAAAAATTCATAAATAATTTATAAATGTGCGATTATAAATTATTTTATATTTTATATGACTGTCGTGTAGCTTAAATTTTCACAAGAGTTACGCGTGTATATACAAAAGGAGTATATATATATATAAATATTATATACAACAGAACAGAGTATATATATAATATTATATAAAACCAATTTATTTACGTAAATTATACATTTAAAATTAAGAAAAAAACAAATTATTTCAAAAAATTCCTAAATGACATTTTCATGGATAAGCAAAGTATGTTATATAGTTATGCCAACAAACAATATTTCAATTATTTTTTTCATTTTTCCCGCATTCGTTCGAAAATTGTTTTTCTTCATTTTTTTTTTGCACGACACGGTGTGATAATATATTGAGATTTTCTTTTCTTACAGAGTTGCTGTCTTTTATCATAAATTTCTATATATTTTGTATACATAGGCGTCGTTAAATGTATCATTGTTATTTTTTATGCTAATACTTACAATACTGGTCTACAACTTCAGAGATGATAGTTCAGCATCTGCCGCCAGGTGGAAAATTTTCTTACATATTATTGATTTAACTAAATTTTTTATTTAAAATTAAAAATATTTTGGTGCTAGCTACAAATATTTAAAAAAAAGTTTAAGTTACTAATAAAAAAAATATAGAAAAATAAAAAATAAAATAAAGTAAGCGATTTATAATAAAAGCTCTGAAATTTTGAGGCAAAGCTTTAAGCTTCTTTACTAATTTTTTTAATACGATTTATTTAACTTCAAGGTAGAAATATTTTGAATAGAAAATATCTAAGAAGTACAGAAATTTTAAAAACAAAAATTTTTCTGGCAATATATACTGATTTGCTCAATTGATAAGAAACCCTCCTTTAAACTCCGCCCATGTTTATATTAAATAAGAAATATATATAAGTGAATCTACCTATAAACAAAAATCTTAAGAATGTTTTAGAGGAGAAAAAAGATTTTTTTCGGTTACAAATAAATTACTATAAGCACACCACAAATATTATATTGGATTCCAATAAACATACATCATATATAGATATAGACCTTTACTTTATAGATTCACAGCAATCTCGCGCATTTATGTATAATAGATTCTGAAGAAAAATATTGAAAATGGAAAATAGAAAATATTTATTTTTATACACTAATTTTCGTTGCGATGATGCTGTTTTCAAAATATTATTATTATTTTTATAAAAAAGTTGAAGAAAAAATTACAAAATTAGAAGTAAAGTAGCTGTATATTATATTATTGTATGGCGGCGGATGATCACCAATATCTAATTTATGATTTATTTTTAAAATATTGTTGCTTTCGGTTATGTGTTATGTTTGGTATATACCAGTGGCTTGGCGCTCAAAATAATTCGGCAAATAATTGGCCGGCAGCAGTTCTGCCATGAACATCAAAAATTTTTATAAATCGTTCAATAGGAAGATTTAAGTTAATTTAACGATAACAAATTGCGATAAAAACATTTGTAAGGTTTAGTACATGGGAATAAATATTGAAGTGCTCAGTGTAAAGCATTACAAATATATTTTTCTTTCAAAAATACATATATTGGACCGAACGCAACTGGACCTTATAAGTATTACAAGCAAATAATAAAAACACTAATACTAGCACACAATTTTTATATAAAAAAACTGATATAATATACGATACTAATAAAACTGGCCCATTTAGGTACTAAACTATATGTAACTGGTATAGTTTAGTATAGCTTCATTTTATTATAGTCGATTTTAGTTGATAATTTTGGATTGGGTCTATAATAATTAAGTAGAGTTTATTTTATATCAAAATTTAAATATCATTTGAATAAAAACTTATTTAGTATTGATTTAGGCGTTATTTAAGTTTATATTGGTTTTGATAAAATAATAATAAAATATATTATTTCTTAGTTTAAACAGGGTGGGCAAGGCACCATCTGACCTATAGGTAGAGCCGCCGCTGGTATATACATAGCTGATATAATTTCGTACATGCGGCAATCTCGTAATAAATCATAAAATACAGTGGTTTTCTATTTTATTTCGTGCGTTAAATTTTTAGTAGTTTTTTTCGGTTGGACTTGGACAAAAAAACACCATCGCCAGAAGATAAACTATACGGCCACATATGACATGTCTGTCGACTGCTATATTATATCTATGTGATATGTTACACATTTCGACACTTTTTATATGCATGACACAGTTTCGCATTAGCTCTAAGGATTTTTATTGTGACGATGGGTAAATTCTATATATGATAACCCGTATAATATTCATGTGTACATGGCAATTCTGTTTTATAGAAACTAAACGGAAATGTAAGCAGCTCTGAATTATATACATATTGTACAAAACATTTCCGGTTTGTTAGCAAATGAACATTTTATACTAATTTAATGTAGACAATGTGCAATGTGCAGAAAAATAGTCAGTAATTCGCTTTACACCCACAGGATTCTTAATTTTAATCGCAAAAGTATAGTTTAATTTAAGTATATGAAAATTCATTTGAACTCTGAGAATCTGTATATGTACAATACAGAAAGCCACCTACTGTACATCACACAAAATTCGATTGTTTTGGCACCACCCGTCAAATTATGTATAAATGGGATGCTGCTTTTACTATATTTTAACATTTGAAAACTTACACAAACCAAAAGATTCTCTTTTAGTTCACATTTTTGACTAAAACATATTTTTCGGCCATTTTCAATCTGTTTTTTTAGTCTTTGACCTAGAGACTCCAACTGCAGTCCCAGAGTATAAGACCACTAATAACTCATCCTTACCAAAAATTAGCAAAATCCCTCGACTGGTGTAAAACTTTTTTGTGTCTGATATTTTGCAGACGGACGAACGGGCAGACGGACGGACACTTTTTATTTTTTAGTTTCTCTCAATCATCCAAATTTTTTTAAATATTGAATAAAGTCACCGACCAGTGACCATCTTAGACAAATTATAGTTTGGGTCAATAAATTAAATTTAAAAAAGTAGGACTTTTTTGACGTTTTATTTAAAAAATTATTATAAATACTCTAATCTTCTTGACTCTGTAATCATAGCTTTGATGCCATCAAAAACCTCTAAACAATTTGGTATAATTTGGTCAGCAGGAAGTAAAAATCCAAATGAACCATTTCGTTGATCACGAAACTCAATGCCAAAGGCGAGCGGTACATTTAATACACCGTATGCCCAATCAGCACTTGAACCAGGAGCAGCATCTTAAATAGAAATAAGTGAAAAATTGATATTAAAAAGCTAGACATATAACTTACACATAACTTCAGCAATAGAACCAACAATATAATCTCGTTGTGCTCGACTTTCAATGGCTGCAGCAGTTTTCAGTCCAACAAGCATCTATATAATGAGATAAATAAATTTTTATCATATTACCAAATGCGGGCTTATACTTACCAAGTCATAATAGTTTGGTGGTGGCACAAAGGTATGACCATAAGGAACTAGAATATATTGACCGTATGCATGAAAAGCCATATAAAGTTTAACGGGATTTGATAGATTCCTAATGAAATTTGTCAACGCCACAACTTCAGGTTCGGATTCTGGACGTGGACCACCATAATTTTCTCTACATGGATTATTTGAGGCACCTTCACCTCCTTCTGTACAACAAATGAATGTAAGTTGGGTAAGAATGAGGATTTATTTTTAAACTTACTCCAATTAAAATCGAAATTTCTATTTGCATCGGTACCAACACAAAACAACGAGTGAGGCTGACGTGTTTTTCTCCACATACGATTCTGTGTAAAATATTTTAAATTAGAAAAGTTATTTAAAAATCGAAAATTTCAACCTCTTCATGGGTGTAAACATAACCGTCAACATTAAGTATTGGCACAATAATCCAATCGATATTTTCTGCAATATCACGAACGACTGGATCGGTTGATGTTAACAATTCATTTAATATCCATGTTGCCGTTGCCGCTCCAATCCATTCTCGAGCATGAATATTTGATTCAATAAATATCACTGGATTTCCCTAAATCAAATAGTTTAATATTTGCAAAAATGTATATTAAGCAATCTTACTGTTTTATGCGATAGTTTAACGGCTCTTATCGATCTGCCTTCATATGATTTTCCAATTTCATAGTTTGTTAATATGTTTGGATAAGTCTGAAGTAGCGAATCTAACCAGGCATATATTTCACTGTAAGTGTTGTATTTCGTCCAGCCAAAATCAGCTCTTTGTTGTTTAGCTTTGATATCTTCATTGTCGATTAATCTGAATTAAGTGAAAGTGAATTAAACACTTTCTATTGACAATAAAAAAAAATCCTTACTCTTGAACATTATCAATTTTTATAGTACTATTGAAGCTGCTAATTGACCGCTCAAATTGTTCTAGTTTATGTGGCGGAACCATAATATCCGCATATTGGCCAACTTTAATATCATTCCATAGATGGTATTCGGATGGAGATTCATTGTGAATATTTTCTAATGTATCGTATTGATCATTTGTTTCAACATGTACTGAGTATACTTTAAAATTGTCAAATCTTAATTTTGCAGCAGTGCAACTTATTAATAAACATAAGATTACGACACCAAGTGGTTTTTGCATGATGTTTACTATACAATTATTTGATAAAAATTATTATTTTATCAGATTTAGACAAAAATAATTCAATAATAAGATATAAATTTTGAAATGAATGATGAAATGTGCAATGTCACCTTTACTATAATTTACAATGTTTAGATATGAATTAAAATGATTCAATTATTTGTCATCGATTTTGTGTACATTTTCTTAAATTTTATTGCAAATAACTTTTAATAGTATGAAATATAGTAGCGTACTGTTATTAAAATAGCATCTCTGACCTCTGAGTATATCACTTAATATACACTTTTATTTTCAAATTATACTTCACTACATAATTATGTTAAATATCTTATTATAATTAGGTATACTTTATATTTCATTTTTTTTATAATAATACAATTTCTAATTATTTAATGTTTTTTTATAGAATATAATATGTTCTAATAATTCATCCGAATTATTTTTATTGAACATGTATTATATTGAATACAGTTGTTGTATATGAAATTATATCCCAAAAATCGGTTTGGAAACAGGAAACAGTCATATGTATCATTTCAAATTATTCGATTATCATCAGAACATTTTGTGGATGACTGAAAACCATAAAATTGAGAAATTGGTTTCTTATATTTAAACGCACACATGTTTAAGCTTTATAGTTATTTTTAGATAGAAATATTAGTAATTTCGATAATTTTTGGCTAGTATATAAATCCAGGTGAATAGTTATACAATATTATAATAATAATTATAGTTCAGTTTCTAATTAAATTAATAATTTTAAAATCTAAATGGGTTCTCACAAAAAAAATGTTTCAGTTTTCATTTTTTTTACATTTCTGTCAAACTAAAATATTTAGATTGTGCGAGCTTATATATATATGCGGTATTGAGTATACACTAGCTAGATATTTTGTTACATGAAAACTGAAAAGAAAAAACTTCATTGTGAAAGCACAGTGTAAAGCTCTTATCTTTTCACTATTAAAATTGTTAAATTATATTGTCAGTTAAAAATTTATTTTGATTGTAGCGCAATTAATTTGTCACTAAATTGGTTATAGTTGCCGATTTATGAGCGCATTGATAGATTTCATAACCGCATTTAATAATGCCCTTTATCGCAGCATTTAATCAGTTTATTTTAACAATTATAAATATTATTCACTATATTATAAATTTTTTTTATTTTTTTGAACTAAGTGAACTTACTTAAAAATATTTGCACGAAGAATCACAGAGATTTTTTATTAATTATAAAAAACCAAAGTATCTATATATACTTCAATCTAATGCGCGATTGAAGTCAAACTAATCACTTTAAAGCTAAATTATCATGTTATAAAGCAAATAAAAATTAAAAAAAAAACTTAATCATTTTTACGATTGTATGGCATTTTAAGTGTTATAATGTATAAAAATAAAAGAATGTATCATTATCATTATTCATTACCATAAAGGTATATACACCTATATATTATAAGTACGTATTCATTTCTTGGTAATTCTATCTCTGCGTACACTTATCAACATCACGTATATATACATATATGAGATAACAAGATAAGAAAACATACAACATATGTTTTATCAATGCATATTTTTTATATCTTTGTTTTTTTCCCTATGGGAAACAAACAAAATAATAAGAATTTTATAGCCTCCATGAAGAATGACAAAAGTTATTTATATACAACTCTTAGAAGCTTCAAGCTTTTCCACTTGTATAATATATTCATCACACTTTTCGCAATATATACTTCACGGTCTAAATATAGCAGCACATACCCTTGTTTTCTATAAATATTTTTTTTGTGTTTCTTTTATTATGAAATTAACTATTTCTAGTGCGAGTTGCTGACAACAGTTCACCTTTGACAAGGTCGTCAATGAAAACTATGGCATCAGATAGAAAAAAAGTAAAATGTTCTCTGATGCGGTTGATGATAGACTATATATTCCATGAACATTTTCAAACCATTTCAAGCCGATTTCGACTCGATTCTAATTTGATTAATATACAGTTTTTCTGATACCAAATTGAATTAGAACTGGGTCGAATTTGGCTTGAAAATATGGTCATGAGAACTCCATATTATGTACATATAGACTAAACATGAACATTTATATGATTAAAATTTAGGAACAGGCTAATCGGTCAACGAAAATGTAACACTTTTATTATAGTATTGGCTCTAGCTTTTACCTGAGCCTTAAAAAAAATGTGCCTGTAAACTCACGCCGACAAGAGTTGCACTTTTTCTAGACTAAACCGTCATCAGTGGAGTTGGATGAACATTTATATAATTTAAACTAAAATATAAAAAATTACTGATAAATAATATAATTTATAAAATACTTTTCTATTTTATTTTGAAACAGTCTACAATTTATAAATACTTTAATATTCTTGCTTCTGTAATCATAGCTTTAATTCCATCGAAAGCTTCCAAACAATTTGGTATTATTTCTATGGCAGGAAGTAAGAATCCATAGGAACCATTTGGTTGATCACGAAACTCTATTCCGAATGCGAGTGGAACATTTAAAACACCGTATGCCCAATCAACGCTTGAACCAGGAGCAGGATCTAGAAGATTTTTTAGTGAATTATTTGTTTAAATAAAAAATGTTTTCATACATAAAACTTCAGCAATAGAACCAACAACATAATCTCTTTGTGCCCGCCTCTTAATAGCTGCAGCTGCTTTTAGTCCGACAAGCATCTAAAAATGTATGTTAAAAAGATGATTTTCAAATGCTACGCGTAAACCTACCAAATCATAATAGTTGGGTGGTGGCACAAAGGTATGACCATAAGGAAGTAAAATACCTTGACCATATGAATGAAAAGCCAAATAGAGCTTAATGGTAGTTAATAGACTTTTCAAGAAATTTTTCAAAGCTACAACTTCTGGTTCGGACTCTAGATGTGGGCCACCATAATTTTCTCGACATGGATTATTTGAGGCACCTTCACCTCCTTCTGTATAAAAATAAATGTAACTTAGGTGAACATTTTTTTATAATAACTTACTCCAATTAAAATTGAAATTTCTATTTGCATCTGTCCCATTACAAAACAATGAGTGTGGTTGACGAGTTTTTCTCCACATACGATTCTGTGTAAATTATTTAAAATTACAAAATCTACGAAAGAATCGATAATTCGTACCTTTTCATGAGTGTAAACATATCCATCAACATTAAGTATCGGCACAATTATCCAATCGAAATTTTGAGCAATATCTCGAACGGCTGGATCGATTGAAGTCAGCAATTCATTTAGTATCCATGTTGCCGTTGCTGCTCCTATCCATTCTCGAGCATGAATGTTTGATTCAATAAATATCACTGGATTTCCCTAAATCAAACCCTTTAATATTTTCAAAAATTAATTACCCAATCTTACCATTTTATGCGATAGTTTAACGGCTCTTATCGATCTGCCCTCATATGATTTTCCAATTTCATAATTTGTTAATATATTTGGATAAGTCTGAAGTAGCGAATCTAACCAGGCATATATTTCACTGTAAGTATTGTATTTCGTCCAACCAAAATCAGCTCTTTGTTGCTTAGCTTTGATGTCTTCATTGTCGATTAATCTGAATTAAGTGAAAGTTATTTAAAACTAAATATAATAAAAACAACCCTTACTCTTGAACATTATCAATTTTTATCGTACTATTGAAGCTGCTAATTGACCGCTCAAATTGTTCTAGTTTATGTGGCGGAACCATAATATCGGCATATTGGCCAACTTTTATATCATTCCATAGATGGTATTCGGAAGGAGATTCATTGTGAACATTTTGTAATTGCTCGTATTGGTCATTTGTTTCAACATGAACTGAGTACACTTTAAAATTATGAAATTGAATTTTTGCACCAGTGCAACTGTAGAAACTTAATATTATTAGAAATGCGAGGGAAATTTCCATGATTTTACGTTTGCAGTACAGTGAAGTTTAATTAGATAATTTAAAAAAAAAATTTAGAATATTTTACGATTATTCATTTTTATTTTATTTGTTGATTTTTGTTTTAAATTTTAATATTACATGAATATGAATTAAATAAATTATATAAATAAATTTTATTGTGACACTTAATCAACTTATATATTAATAATTCTTTAAATTCTTTTATTCTTTTAAATATTTTTAACAAAAATCACAGCTTTTTTAAGTAATAATCCCAATACTTATTTATGTATGTAATATACGACTGCAGAAGACAAACTAAATATTTCGAAGCAAAATTATCAAATTATAAAGGAAATAAAAATTAAATTTTATCATTTTTATGATTTTATATTTATTGTTTTAATTGTAAAATAATAATAAAAAAATTAAATGTTAAAAATCTATCATATATTATCTAACATATACACCGCATATAAATGCGTTCGCTTTTATCAACCGCGAATATTTGGATTTCCTTTATATAGAAGCTTTTCTTTTATTCTGACCGCTAAGAGTTTGTTTTAAATTTGCAATAATATCATCAAATAAAATATAGAAGATTCATTGAAAATATATCATTACTTTTCTTACCGGGAAGCAAAAAACAATAAATATGTAAATTATTATATAGCCTCAGACAATGACATAGAAGATATATCGCATTACAAATATAGAAAGCTCCTAGAGCTTTTCATTCATTCTATATATGCACACAATTAAAAACAACGTCTAAATTGTTGCACCACATATATCTTACTTCTATGACTGATGAGTGTTTTTTAAAACTTTATAATATTTTCTTTGTATATTTCTTAATTACTTAACAGCTATACAGTATGTATGTTGATATATCTAAAAAATGTTGTAATTTTTTTTGTTTACATTTTACATAGATAATAATTGTACACAATCTTGTACATATATGAAGCGAAAATGCTTAGAATGTTGTTGAAAATCTCGGAGAAAATTAAATAAATTTTAACCTAAATAGAATACATTATGATATGCAAGTTTATGACTTGATTTCGGTTTTAAATTTCTTTTTTTCTATTAAAAATAATTATATTATATTGTGTATGTAGAATGCAAAAACCAATATAAGAAAAGATACTTACCTAGGCGGCATACCAAACAATTTTTTTATTAAACTTTTTGCAGAAACTTGAATCCAAATAACTGATTAATAATATATATTTAAAAGATGCATAAAGAAATTAGCCCGATCAAAGCCTACTTCCGGAGTGAAACGTGGAAAAAACCCAAAATAAGTTGACAAAAAACCCGAAAAATCCTTTAAAATTCTCAAAAAATATTTTAGCGATCTTTATAAATCATGGCGAAAGTATTTTTTAAAACAAATTAGCCCGATCATATCACTACTTCCGGTGTGAAAAGTGAAAAAAACTCTATATATTTTAGCGATCTTTAGATCATTGCAAAATTATTTTTAAAAAATGCACACTGTGTTCCCCTTTAAAATAAGACCAAACACATTGGTATGTTTTCCCGTACAAAAATGTTTGCGAGGAGCTTCGCCCGAATGAGCCTAATTTAAGCTACAGGATTATTATGATTAAAACTTCATGCTGTGAAGCTCCTCGCAATTTTTTTCCGGGAAACCATATGAATGTTTAAAGATTTTTTTAGGGTAATTTCAATTTTTGTTTTACTTCCCGCTGCATTCTGCTCGCCTGTTACTTTTTGTTAAAATTGCTAAGCAATTTACCCAAGAAGATCTTAGAACATTAGTATGACTTCCCGAAAAAAAGAGGGCTTAACGCAAATGAGCCTAATTTAAGCTACTTTTTATGATTAAAGCTTCATGCTGCGAAGCTCCTCGCATTTTTTTTATTCGGGAAACCATATGCATGTTTAAAGATTTTCTTGGGCTAAATTGCTTAGCAATTTTAACAAAAAGTATCAAGCGAGCAGAATGCATTAGGAAGTAAATAAAAAATGGAAAAGGTTAAATTTAATCATGTTTCGTTGTCCTAGCGCCTTGTGATCGGGCTCGTTTTAAGGGAAACAACATTGCGCATTTTTTAAAATACTTTCGCAATGATCTAAAGGTCCTCAAAGTATTTTTTGAGAAGTTTAAAAAAAAATCCTTATGGATGCCATATTTATTATCTTATCAGTAATACATCTCACATTATGGTAATACTGTTCTTAAATTTATATATTATTTGATATAACTATATATAAACTAATGACTTCTTTTTGTATCAGTAAATTATTTTTTAAGGTTCAGCCTATATAGTCAATATTATTTTTAAAATAATCACTTTTCGTTGACCGATTAGACTGTGATAGTAGATTTAAAATTTTAATAAATTTATGACTTAATTTTTAATTCAGCATTTTACTAACAGAGGGGCATGATGTTAAGCCAAAATATTGCCACACGACCCATTTTTAAAGTAGATACTTGTAAATCACAGTTTTTTTTAAACCACAAAATCAGTTAAATTTATGTCGCGTCTTATCGCAGCGATACTCTTAACAAGAGATTAGTTAAAATATTTAAAAAAAAATAACAATTATACAATTCATTATGTATTATTGAAATATTGACTGATATGCGTAATCTACAGCAACTATACAATTTTTTGATATGCGATAATATGTAGAATTGATTTAAAAATACATTGCAGCCGCACTTTTGCGATAAGTTTATTAAGATACTAGTAAGGGGATTTGAAATTATATAAATTTATTTTAGTAAAGTGTTGCTTCTCGTAAATAGACACGCTTCAGTATTTCTATACACTTGATTAAATATGAAGTTGACAATTTCGGTGTTATTTTTTGTTCTGGCTACAATAATAGGAATAAGTGTAGCAGAAAAGGCTAGATTTGATAATTACAGAGTTTATTCGTTATCGGTTGACAGTGAAGAACAATTGCAGTTTTTACATGATTTAGAAGCAAATTCCGGATCATATTTACTATGGAATTCGGTTCAACTAAATGGACTTACAGACATTATGGTTCCACCACATAAATTAGGTGAATTTAACGAGCTTATTGTTGCGCTTAAGTTTACAACATCACTTAAAATTGATAATGTCCAAACGTATGTTGCATAAGTATACTATATGTTAAGTAATAAGATAAAATTTCTTATATTTAGATTAGTCGATAATGAACGTCCAAAAATCAAACCAAGA
>JANSTW010025674.1:0-15428 GCA_027564275.1 Diadocidia ferruginosa | reverse complement strand
GCCGTGTGGTATTATTGCCGCCGAGTATAGTAAATGGTAGGTTCGGGGTTCGAATCCTGTTGGCGGCACTCACAGATATTTTTCACAAAAAATATTTGTGTTGTAGCTTTTCAATAGTGATTTCAATTCTGGCCGAGTGGTTCGAAATATACTTAAAATTGTAGGTTGAAAATACTATTTGAGGCTATTAAATAAGCTTGGGTTAATAAATAAATAAAAAAAAAATAGTACATGACCAGCTGCTCCCCCATTAGATAATTTACAGAACCGAACAAGTCTTTTTTGGTATTTATGATCGAAAACGGAAATATTGCTCCAATATAAAAATATTACATTACAACTCAAAGTAAAGTTTAAAAAAAATAGCATCCCAGTTTGACTGATAGACTTTCGGACTAATTTTTAATATTACTAAATATTAAAATATAACTATATTATTTAAAAATGATTATATAAAAAAATCAAGAAAATATATGACAAATTCATAAATTAAAATTAAATTAATTACTGCTAAAGATTATTATTAACCCAATAGTCATATTTTGCCGATAAATATTATTCATATCATTTTGTTTTAATCAAACAAACAAAAATTATCGCAATAATTATATCATTCAAAATAAATTTCATTTGAATCAATTGAGATATTGGAATTCCACTACAAAAACAAATAAATAAATAAATAAAAACGAAAATAATCAAAATATTGTTGCATATGATGCGACAACAACGCCATCAAGCGAACATAATATTAGAGCGTCAGAGAGACGCAATAGTTTTCCACGCAAAATGGCTGCCGATCCAAAACTTTTGTTGACAACTCAACCAGAAAAACCAAATCATTACACGTGAGTATCGTTAAAAATTAATTAAAACATGTTAAAAGTGAAGCCAAAGTAATTGTGAATCGTTTAAATACTAATTTGTCTGGTTTCTTACAGTTACCTCAAGGAATTTCGCGTTGAACAGTGTCAGTCATTTCTGCAACATAAATGCAACCAACATAGGCCGTTCATTTGCTTCAATTGGCATTTTATGAATCAACGACGCCGTCGTCCTGTACGAAAAAGAGATGGAACATTTAATTACAGTGCCGATAATTATTGTGCTAAATATGACGAGACAACGGGCATTTGTCCGGATGGTGATGAGTGAGTATTTTAATTAGAAAAAATTAGAAAAATTTTCATAAAAAAAATCGGATTTGTTTGTAGCGTTTTTTTTGTTATAAATTGTGCAAAAGTGTTTGTGTTGTGTGCGGTGCGTACAGCATAAGTGTGCGTAATTTTGACGACAAAGAAAGAAGCGCACTGTCAATAGAGAGTGAGAGTACATAGAGGAGAGAGCGAATTGTGCAAAGCGGCATAAATGTTTGTGTTTTATTTTTGTATTCGATGTCGTCATAACAGAGGTGTATTTAGAGGTCGTGTCCGGTTACGCCGGTATAAACAACAACAATATTAATAGCAACATTATTTATAAACATTGTTGCAAAATAACCGGCACATTATCGCATGTGGCGGTTAGGCGGTGTTTTTGCTTTTTAAATAAATTGTGTTGCATGATTCATTTTTGCTATTTGCGCTATTTTCATATTTCTATTTAAGTAAATTTAATTATAAATAAATTGTTTGTCTTATGAATGTATAAAAGGTAAATAAGAAGACAGAAAACGTAATGTCTGTTATACACAATAATATTACACATATTTATTTATATACGAATGAAAAGAAAAACATTTTTGCTGCTCTTTAAGTTTCTATTATTATTCGCTTGAACTTGATAATAATAATTAAGACATTTTTCAATTATTTAATAATTATATAATTTTTCTTAATAAAAATACTGGTTGATATTTTTTCCTTTGACAAAATGAATAAATTGCGCGTAAATATTTATATCTCGAAAATATGCGATTTTATCTTGGGAGCAACTTAATATTTTTAATTAATTTATTTATAACAATAACAATGCGAGTTTGTATATAATTGGAATTACATATACTCACACTTTCATTCATCAAAGTTTTGTTTTGTATTGCGTAGGCATTTGTTGTTTTGATTTGTTGTTTGTTTTGAAAATATACAAAAAATGGAAAAGAAAAAATCGCAATTATATAAAGTCGATTTGCTGATTAATTTAAAATATTATCAACGTGTAGACGATTTATTTTTTATGAAATAAATCAATGTGTCTTTTATTCCTAAGAAAGGAAGTATCAGGTGCAGCTTGGCGCTTTAGTGTAAATATCTTCGACGATATGATTGTTTAAGTATAGCGATCTTAGCCAAATTTAAAAATCTGCTCTAAGTCGGGTCTAGGGGTATTTAACCACTTAACAGAAGTATAACAAAATGTTGAGGGGCAAACCACTTACGAAAATCATGGGTCAAATTATTTCTGAAATCACGGAAATTATATACAAAATCACGGAAATCTCGAAAATCAGATATCATAGGACAACATTTTTTCTAGTAGTTTTCCAAAATGTTATGGAAGAACTTTTTCCCAATAGCCAAGTGCATGATTCTGTGTTGGAATTCAAGATCTTCTCTTCGTTTTGTTGTTGTTTCGAAATTCGGAACAGACTTTCTCTAGCGTGTTATCATCAATAATACTTTTTGATCTGTCTGATTGATAATAATCAAACATTGTTAAGTGTTTCCATGGAGTTTATATATATCCATGAGTGTTTCTTACGGGAAAACGGATTTGATGTTTTGGCAGAGCATAAGTCACTTACAAACTATAGAATTATTATAAAATTATTATTTTCCTCAATGCTGTGGCATTGTATTAACAGTCTAATAAAGATAAAAGCTTAGTATAGCGATATATTAATTAATTAAAATACCTATTTATTTTGGCCGATATATTTAGAAAAAAGCAGATATAAATTTATACAATTTTATTCTATTTTTGATAACATTATATAATTGCCTTTGCGATGAACACATAATATTATCAGAGTTTTTTTTGTTCATTTTATAATAAAATGTTATTGGCAATATTTTTTTTTATATAATTTATATCGATACACTAACTTCAAGAAGCGCTATTCCACAACTTGTTAATTTATAGGAGAAAAAAAATACTGTATCACATTTTAGTACAGCGCCACAGCAAGAAAAACTAAGTATGACAATAGTTTTCTAGAAGACATTTTTTTTGTATTAAGCTAATGGATGTATCTCTTGATATCGTTGCGCTAAAAAACGATTTTTGCAAAAAAAATGTGGAATAGCGCTTATTAAAGTTGGTGTGTCGATATATTAAATAATTTGTTGCCAATATTGGTAAAAAGCTTTAACAAAAAATAACTTCAAAATTGATAACAGATACGTAGGTCTAAATAAGAAAATAAATATTATTAACTAGGTATATGGAAAGAAATATTTAAATTTTATTCTTCTTCTAGAAAATGTTTTTATTTTATTTCCCAAAAATTAAATATTGATACGGAGAAAGACAAGATAAAATATGAATATTAATAACCGCATTAAATTTTTAATCATCTTTTTGTGATAGTCTAATAATAAATATTCATTTTATATTGTGAGCTAATCTTATTACTTACTTTTCGAACTTGCGCTCAAATCAGTATTGCTAATTTAAAAATTTGTAATTTTATCAATATTTTATGATATTTCTTTAAATAAACTCTGCTGACACAATTATTAAATTATCTGACATTATCTAAAAAGAAATGGTGATCTCATAATTTGTCTACGCAAAAAACTACAAAAAAATCTCAAACTATCGTTTTTTTTTCACAAAACAAATTGTTTAGATTTCTTTAGAAATTTCACAGAGAAATCTTTAAAGAATTTGAAATTTAATTGATATCCCAAAAATTTACCTGATTTCGGTTGAAATTTCACGAAGAAATTTAAATCTTTGAAATTCCCTAAATTGTCCAGATTTTAGTTAAAATCTCACAGGGAAATTGAAATCTTTAAAATTCAAATGAAATTTCATACATTGTGCATTCTGTTTAAATTTCACAGTGAATTTACAGAAATCTTTCAAATGCAATTGAAATCCAATAAAATTATTTTGACTTCTGTTGAAATTTCATAAAGAAATTCTTGAAATTCCCTAAATTGTACATCTTTCTGTTCAAATTTCAAAAAGAAATTAAAATCTTTGAAATTCAATTGAAATTTCCTTAATTGTCCAGATTTCTGTTGAAATTTAACAAAGAATTTACAGATATTATTGTTCAGACTTCTATCTTTTAAGTGAATTTACAGAAATCTTCCAAATCCATTCGCGAAATCAACAACAATAATTCTGACTTTTGTTGAAATTTCACAAATAAATCATTGAAATCTTTGAAATTCAATTGAAATTCCCTGAATTGTCCACATTTCAGTTAAAATTTCACAGAGAATTTACAGAAATCTTTTAAATGCAATTGAAATTATTCAGACTTCTGTTGAAATTTCATAAATAAATTTAAATCTTTGAAATTCAAATGAAATTTTATAAATTGTGCAGATTTCTGTTGAAATTTGACAGTGAATTTAAAGAAATCTTCGTAATCCAATCGCGAAATCTCCTACAATTTTTGATACTTCTGTTGTAATTTCACAAAAAACTGGAAATCTTTGAAATTCAATTGAAATTTCATAAATTATCCAGATTTCTGTTGAAATTTTACAGTGAATTTAAAGAAATCTTCGTAATCCAATCGCGAAATCTACTACAATTTTTGAGACTTCTGTTGCAATTTCACAAAAAACTGGAAATCTTGAAATTTCATAAATTGTCCAGATTTCTGTTGAAATTTTACAGTGAATTTACACAAATCTTCCAAATTAACCCAAAAAACTACAATAGTTCTGACTTTTGTTGAAATTTCACAAATAAATCATTGAAATCTTTGAAATTCAATTAAAATTCCCTGAATTGTCCAGATTTCAGTTAAAATTAATAAACAGAAATCTTTCAAATGCAATTGAAATTATTCAGACTTCTGTTGAAATTTCACAAAGAAATTTAAATCTTTGAAATTCAAATGAAATTTCATAAATTTTGCAGATTTCTGTTGAAATTTGACTATAAACTAGAACTTTGTCTTACTATTTTGGTTTTGATATACATCGATAATTTTGGATCACAATAATTGAAAATCGATGTGTTTTCTCAATTTTTTTTTTGTTTCACCTTTCCAGAACTCAAGGGGAAAAATTGTCTAAAATTATAAAATACTTCCAAGATTTCTAAGATTTCAATCAAACAACAATTGGAGGTATATCGACCTTACAACATTTTGTCATAAAGACTTCCATTACTACAAATACTTCTTAGACTTCTCAAATTCCAAGACTTCCAAAAGTCTTCAAACTTCCAATTCTTGGAAGACTTCAAAAAAAGGCCCAAAAGACTTGTCAAAAGTCTTCCAAGGCTTTCAAGCCTTCCAAAAGACTTCAAGACTTCCAATTCTTGAAAGACTTCCAAAAAAACGTCTTAAAGACTTCCAAAAAAAAAATATGTCATAAAGACTTCCATTACTTCAAATACTTCCTAGACTTCCAAAAGTCTTCCAAGGCTTCCAAAAGACTTCCAATTCTTGCAAGTCTTCCAAACAACGTCCAAAAGACTTCCAAAAGTCTTCCAAAACTTTCAAAACTTCCAAAAGACTTCAAGACGTCCAATTCTTGCAATATTTCCAAAATACTTCCAAAAGACTTCCAAGACTTCCAATTCCAATACTTCTAACTTCTTAGACTTCCAAAGAGCTTCCAAAAGATTTCTAAGACTTCTAAAAGTTTTTTAAAAAAACTTCTAAGTTTTCCAAAAGCCTTCCAATACTTCCAAAATATGTCCAAGACTTAAAAAACTTTCAAAACTTCCAAGATTTTCAAAAAACTTTTTTTTTTTTTCAAAAAACCTTGTCAAAAATTTCGGTTTTTTTTGAAAAATAGGTATAACCATCAGATAATTTTTTTTAATTGCCGTGATTTTCAAAATAATTTGCGCACCATTGTTCCATGATTTCCATATTAAGTGGTAAACTGCTTATCATAACTATGTATAACTTTTTATTTCCTCCACCAGAAAGCGTTAGTATCGTCTAGTATTGAATGTAAGAAACTCAACATTTTAAATTCAGTTCTAGGAATAATTTTTGGTTTTAGATATGCCTTGGATGCTTTTAATGATTGATTTTTTATTAAGAACCTTATTAATTGGGTTGTCTTTTTCTGTAGATGTCCATTTTTACACCGCACAGCTGGCGACACAGAACGTCGCTATCACTTACGATATTATAAAACTTGCATGTGTGTTCATGATACGGACACCCGAGGATATTGTGTTAAGAATGGGCATCATTGTGCGTTTGCGCACGGCCTACATGATCAACGGCCACCTGTATTTGATATTAAAGAGATTGAATCTTCAACGACAATTGAAACAAATGGTGATTTAGTGAATGCGCCTAATGCTCTGGATAAGGAAAGAAATTTAATGAACGAAGATCCAAAATGGCAAGATACAAACTATGTATTAGCAAATTATAAAACAGAACCTTGCAAAAGACCACCAAGGTTATGTAGACAAGGATATGCATGTCCTCAATATCACAATAGCAAAGATAAACGGCGAAGTCCTAGGAAATTTAAATATCGGTAAGTTTTAGATTAGTTTCAACCACAGGATCGCATTAAAATATTAAATATGTAGATCAACTCCATGTCCTAATGTAAAACATGGCGAGGAATGGGGCGAACCAGCTAACTGTGAAGCCGGCGATAATTGTCAATACTGTCACACTAGAACGGAACAACAATTCCATCCAGAAATCTATAAATCTACAAAATGTAATGACGTACAACAGGCAGGCTATTGCCCACGTAGCGTTTTTTGTGCATTTGCACATGTAGAACGTAAGTACAATTTGTTTTAGTTTTAAATTTTTTACAATGAATTAATTGAACGTACTACAAAAATTTACAAAAAAACGAAAAAATCGATTTTGTGTAAATTTTAACAATGGGGCTGATAGACTTTGTGTGGACTGACTGACTGTGGGACTAACTGATTGTGGGTCTGACTGACTGTGATACACAATGGTCATTCAAAATGTAAAAAATTTGAATGATA
This sequence comes from Diadocidia ferruginosa, assembly GCA_027564275.1. Classification (NCBI taxonomy): domain Eukaryota; kingdom Metazoa; phylum Arthropoda; class Insecta; order Diptera; family Diadocidiidae; genus Diadocidia; species Diadocidia ferruginosa. Next base: position 8,318 of record JANSTW010025674.1, on the reverse strand, counting down.
TAATCTTTTCGAAACTCATGAACTTTTGATTATCAATATTTCATATTTAAAATATTCTGAAAACAATAAAAAATAATCTAAAATATAATTTGATAACTCATCGATCATCTCTTCAAAATATAAGTTTAGCAAAAAGTTTTTTTCCCATCAATATTCCATTCGGCATAAACAGAAAAAAATTTCCACATCAAAATTCCTTCCGACACCTTTTTATTATTCAAATGAAGAATATGCAAATTATTTTTAAAACGATGAAAATATTTTGCTTCTATGTTATTATTGAAATTTCAACGAAAATATTACAGAAAAATTATTCTAAATAAAATAAAATAAACAAAACAAACCGACAACAATTTATCAACAGCGCAACAGCTTCTGTTAATATTTAATTAAACCAAAATTATGAGATATTGAAACGACAGCACTTGTTTAAACAAAATAAAAAATGTTGTTTAATAAAGAAGTCGCTTAATTAAATATTTAGGTTTCCTTTAGTATCGGCGTCGCCACTAGAAAAATCAAAATTTCCAGTTAATATTTATTTTAGATGTTTTTGATAAAATATAGAAACTTCTACAAATATTATTATATTTGGATTTCAATGTCAAATTACAATTTTATTTTTATTTGGATAAACTAAAATTATTATTTAATTTGAAATTAAATATTGATAATATTTTAATTTTATTGTTTAATTTGACCGTTTAATAAAAAAAATAACAAAAAACGAAATTAGTCGAAAGCCTGCAAATTATCTTGAAAATTTATGATATTGTTAATCCTGTTAATTGTCTTTGTTGAATATTTCAACTTATATATATATATATATAAATATTGCAAATGGTCACTTACATGTAACCGGGCAAAATATTTAAAATAAAATATTCAATATGGCGGTATAAATGAAGATGGCGTCTTACGTCCCGTAGAAAAATGATTTAAAACAAAATTAAAAATGGCGGTCAAATTGAAGATAACGTCAAAAATCTTAGTAATAAATTGTTTTAGGTTATGATTAATTAAAATTAAAAGAAAAACAATTAATTCATAAGTATTTAAAAACAAATTTATATAGCTACTAGGTGTGCGCCGATAGCTTTTTTTTGGTCGTCAGCGTAATTATTTTAAACTAGTCGTCAGCGCGATAAAATTTAAATTCAGCGGCGGCGGCGAGTTTTTTTTAATTCGGCGCGGCGGCAGTCAGCTGTGACGGCGAATTTATTTTTTACTTTACCAGAGAAAAAATTAAAAACGTCAAGAATTTTCTAGTTTTTTAATATTTGCGTGTAGACATTACTTTTTAGAAGAAAATAAAATTAATTTGAAAACAATTCATGGATAAATCACAAAGTAATGGACGATTTTGTGAACGTCTCAAAATTTCGATTTTAAAATCTGTACCGAAATTTTTGACCGGATCCAAACTTATTTCACAATTTTAAAATACATATACGATAAACGTCGATTGTTATCAGTTCATAAATCTATACTCAAACCAAGTAATTTACCAAATTTTTAAATTATACAAAATCGACGCAAAATTATTTTTCGGCGGCGGCGGCGGTCGTCGTCACACGCCGAATTAAAAAAAACTGCGGCGTCAGCGAAAATATTTTTTAAATATGTCGCCGTCAGCGCGTCGAATTTCGGTTAAAATACTCGGCGGCGGTTGGCGCGGCGGCGCACATCTCTAGCATACTGTAGACATTACTTTTTAGAAGAAAGTATAATTAATTTGAAAAAGATTAAAGTGTTTTTCGAAATTATTTCTGATTTCTTAGACTTTTAAAATTATTTGTGATTTCCGAAATGATTAAGTGTCTTAAAATATTTTTGATTACCGAAATAATTTTCATGATTTCTGAGACATTTCTGATTTCTGAGACTTCTAAGATTATTTCGGATATCCAAAATAATTAAAATAAAATTAAAGTGGACTTTTGAAGATATTTTTATAATTTCCGAATTAATTTTTATTATTTCTAAAAATAATTTATTCTTATTTCTGAGTGTTCTAAAGTTATTTCTGATACCCGAAATTAATAAAGTTGACTTCTGAAAATATTTTTATAATTTCCTAATTAATTTTCATGATTTCTGATTTATAAGACTTCTGAAATTATTAAAGTGTCTTTTGAAAATATTTGATTTTCGAGATAATTTTCGAAATTATTTTTGATTTTAAACATTTACCCAACTGATTTCAATAATTTGCGATTTCCTTGATTTTTGAAACGACAGTCGAGATTTCCTGAAATATTTTTATGATTGTAAAAAAAATCTTTCTCAAAATTTTTGGTACTTATTTCTGAATTTTTTTACTCCCTTTGCAGAAGAAGTACCACCTAGAGATTTAGATGGCCCGTCGGCTAGTTTAGCATTAGGAGATATAATTTCAAATGTATTGCCACCAGATGGCAAAAAAGATAAATTAGGAAGCGACAACGTAAGTGTAACCAAACAATTTTATGGCTGAGCATAGAAAATTGTTAATTTTTGTTTTTTTTTTCTAAATTAGTTTGCAAATTTTTCGCAGATTTTACAAAATGGCAGCGGTGAGAGTTGTGAATCGGCTAGTACATCAAGTGTTGGTTCAAATCATTCGCATAGCAAAGCACCCGGTTCTCAGCTACAACAGAAAAACAATATATTCCAAAACAATTTAAATAATAATGGCAATAGCAATCAAACGACAGGAACAAGTTGTTCTACAACAGCAACAAATTTGACACCGTTTCCTGATTTTACTCCGGATTTAACAAAACAGGTATGGATGGTTTGGAATCACTTTGAATAATTCGGAATGATTTTGAATTTTGTTTTATCTTTTAGTTATTGGCTATTGAAAATGACCCGCTGATGGGACCCATAGAAAAAGATCAAAGAAAGCGAATGTGTATTACGTTTAGTGTACAAGTAGACAAATATTGTAGGTTTTTGTGCTCCTTTTGATTAATTTTTTTTTTTAATTAAATTATGATTTTAGCAAATAATATAGATAGAGATCTTAGCCACCTAGAAAACAGTATATCGGCTGGATTAGCATCGTCTGGACTCTTACAGAATTCATCACAAAATATTAATTCAAACAATCCACAAATAAATAATTCATTATCTGGTAATTTGCATAAATTGCAACTGATCTATATTTTTTCAATTTAAAACAAATAATTAACCAGGTTTTCTACAAGGTTCATCAGCTCCAGTGAACATTCCGGGTAGTTCCTTAAGTAATTTCAATTCTAGCAATCATACGAACATGTTTTCTGTGAATGATCCATTCAGTCATATTAGCGGCTCAGCGCCAAAAATAAACAATTCATTTGCACATACGGATAATCTATTTTTCCAATCGCATTTAATATCGCCCGGACTGGGCGATCCAATATCAATTAGTCCAGAACTTAGGTAAATGCAGTTAATAATGAACATCTAAAAGCAAACGATTATGAAATTCTGGAATGATGAATTTAGTTGTTGTAATTTTAATTATTTTTCTACTCAAAAAGAGGAGAGGAATAATTAAATTTTCTTAAATTTCTGCCAAGCACTTGGCTACGCCGAAATTTAAGCAATAAAACAACAATCGGTCAAACAAAATTTTAATTTATAAAACTTCTTCTATTGTAAAATTCTATTTCTTTTTTTCTGTTTTAACTTAACCAATTGGCTATAAATTTATTTGTGTTTTTTTTTGCAATTTTCTCTCCACAATCGGCAAATTCCAGGATATCAGAATTAAATACAATTAGGGAAGACATGTCCAACAGTACAGTTGGAAATAGTCTTTTTGAAAATAGCTTACAACATAATAACAAATATTCAATGTCACCATCATTATTAAATAATCCTAGTTTAAATGAAATAAATCGATTGAGAGACGAAATAGCCAATCAATCTGCACAAAAACTACATTGGGACGATCGAATAATGCAGGCGAGTAAGGCGTGCGAAGCATGGAAATCTGAGGCAGATGAAAGTAATAGAAAGGTATGTGAAGAGAGGAATTGTCGATTTGGGTTGTTATTGATTTTTTTTTTCGCAATAGGCAATTTTAGCCGAACAACAAAGAGATGATGCATTAAATCGTTTACAAATTATTAAGGAAAAATACGAACAAATTAGTTTACAAAATGGCCCAACGATACCCAGAGATCTTAGAGGTTTATCACTTCAAAAATTAAAAACATTACAGGTAAGTGAGCTGGTAGATTGGTTTTTGTCTAACTATTTAATTTAATAATAATTGGCTTTGGTAAAAAACTGCAACTTAAATCTCTAAATTTATTGTGTTTCATATATTTTTCTCACCTGCACCGTCATCAGCATTTGGACTAAGATTTTTCTTTACAATATTCTGATTTTAAAGTCTTCTTCCATGCTGTAAAAACGGTTTCTACATTTAACTTGACAACAACAAATTAACCTCACAAAGCATACAGTGATAGGTTGCATTTGTACTAAAACAAATTAATCGGAACATGAACTAAATCTATTATTTATTAAATTTTTTAAATGTACAATTTTTTCGAGTATTTTGACATATGGACATATTTAAATATGAAACGAACAAAATGGCGGACTTATTCAAATGGCAACTATTGATGTATTTCAACCATTTATAATTTGATTTAAATAAAACAAATTGTATGTTAACCAAAAAAACAATTGTTTGCCGAAAATTATTGTTTTCAGTAAAATTTCAAATTGGCGGATTTAAAAAAAAAATATTTTCTGTATTTTGTAAGTTTCTCAGAAAATTTTACAAAACAATTTGAGTATTTATTAAATACAAAATAGTGGATTTACAATATGGCCGCATATTTATCGTATTTAAAATTTTTTTTTTCATTTTTACCAAATAAATTGTAATCTACCTCCAAAACGGAGCAGCTACCGCATTTAAATTGTTGGAGTTTCTGTTTTATTTTTATAAATGAAGAGTATCTTCGCAAAACCCCAACAAATTCAAGATGGCGGCAAAATCAGATTATTTTTTTTCTTACTTTTATCTTTGTATATAGAAATTTTAAACAGTACTATCAGTTGCCGTTGTTGTCATCGTATATTTGGCTTTGACCCTAAAAACAACAACAAACATACTAAAATTCGTCTGTTGATGCTTCAACTCAATAAATCAATGGCTTTTCAAAGTTATATTAGATATTACTATATAAATATAAATATCAATACTTTACTTCTTTATCAAGAAAACGACCGCAAAAAGAAACAAATTTATAAATATCAATGCTTTTATGATCATTTGGAGGGTATCCCGACAAAATATCTCGGTTAGAATATCTCAAAGCCTTTTTATTTCACGACATTTTATTTCAACGACATTTAATCAACAACATTTTATCTCAACGACATTTTATCTCAACAAAATTTTATCTTAACGAAATTTTATATCAACGACAATTTATCTCAACAACAATTTATCTCAACGACATTTTATCCCAACGAAATTTAATCTTAACGACCTTTTATCTCAACGACATTTAATATCAACCACATTTTATCCCAACGAAATTTTATCTCAACAACAATTTACCTCAACGACAATATATCTCAACAACATTTTATATCAACGACCTTTTTTTAACGACATTTTATCTCAACAATATTTTATCTTAACGAAATTTAATATCAACATTTTATACCAACGAAAATTTATCACAAATACTCAACGATATTATATCTCAACATTTTATAAAAACGACATTTTATCAACAACATTTATATCAACGACATTTTATCTCAACGACCTTTTTTAGTAACGACATTTTATCTAACGAAACGAAATTTAATATGAACATTTAACCCAACGAAAATTTATCACACAATACATTTTATCTCAACGACCTTTTTTTAACGACATTTTATCTCAACAATATTTTATCTCAACAAAAATTAATCTAAACGAAATTTTATATCAACGACAATTTATCTCAACGACAATTTATCTCAACGATATATTTCAGCATTTATCTCAACGACATTTAATATCAGCAACATTTTATCCCAACAATGACAATGACATTATATCTCAACATATTATCTCAACAACATTTTATATCAACGACATTTTATCTCAACGACCTTTTTTCTTAACGACAATTTATCTCAACGACAATTTATCTCAACATTTTATCTCAACGAAATTTAATATCAACATTAAGTTAGTTATGCAAGGATTTCTATTTCTCGGTCATATTGAATTAATCCGCCATCTTGAATAAACATAACCTACCAAAAATATTGCTTTTAAAATTAAAACTATAAAATATTAGAAACTAATTTTAATTTTTTCCACTCATTTTTTCTTTCGCAGGCCAAACTCCGAACAGATTTGGAGGATGTGGAGAAAGTATTATATCTAGAAACAGCTACAAAATGTATGAAATGTGAGGAAAATAATCGTACAGTAACATTAGTACCTTGCAATCATTATGTATTATGTGATGTTTGTGCAAAAACAGTACGTGAATGTCCGTATTGCCAAACAGTAGTAACTTCCCAGACATAAACAATTAATATTAATCAATATTATATTTTTTAATTCATTCAAACAACAAAAAACATAAACATTTTACACAACAAAAAAAACATAATAATTTTAGAAAACAAATTTGCTAAAAATACTATAGCAGCCGAAACTCATAAATTTTCTCAGTTAAATATTATATATTTAATATAATTAAAACAAACATTTAAATATTAATAATTCATACATGCATATTGACATTACGCAAAACTATCATTATTGAGTGAACGAAACGGAACAATACAAAAATTATACAAACAATTGAAACTGAACATCTCAGTTTCTATATTTTTTTAACTCAATTTAATAAGAATAATTTGTAAACACAAACAAAAAAAAAAAACAAAAATTTTAGGAACTTTTTCACATTTTTAATTTTAATTTTTAATTTATATCTATTTTTTTAGTGAGTTTTTTTTATCATTTATAATTTAATATTTTATCTTTATCTCTTTTGCTTTCAGTTTTACATAATTTACAAAATGAACATCTTCTCTATTGTAATGACAGTAGTAGTATTCAAAATAATAATAATAATAATAGTTTTTATTATTAGACACAAATAAATAAAAAAATATTTGAATAAAATACTTAAAATAATTGCACTTTTACCTGTACTATACTTACTACCCAGAATGCGATGATACGAAAAGAAATATAATTTTTTATAAGAAAATTAAGAGAACAACAGTAATATATATATTGAACAATTTTTAGAGGAACATTTGTGTGAAACATATTTTATATATTCATTTATTAAAAACAGCTTTCTTCTTTGCAAACTAAAAGAAAATACAATTGCAAGAAATTTCAAAGAAAATTTCGTACTAAATTTTACAAAATAATAAAGAAGCTTCAATATAGCCCAGTAAAAATTACATAAGAAAAAAAAAATAATACGTAAAACAGTGATGAGTATAAGAAAGAAAATGCAACACAACAAAATAATAGCTGCTTCATAAGAGCATAATATACTGAAAATTAGTCTTTTTTTAAATTTTTATTTTTAATAAATTTTAGTTTTGATTGTAAAACATTCAAAAACTTAATATAATACACACATACGATCAACAATTTATAATTTTATGAGAATTATATTAATTGAATTGTGAAATTCATTTGAAAAAGGGATTTTTTTTTGTAGTCGATAGATTTTTTTTGGTATAGTTTTTTAGATTTAGACAATGATGCCAACAGATTCTTCAAATAATTTTAAAACCTGCCCCACTGATCACTAAAAAAATATAGCTAGTGCGAGTTGCTGACAACACTGCGCATTTTTTTTCTTTTAAACTTATAAATTTAATTCTGCGGAAAGATGACCAACATTATTGAAAGAATTCACAACGTCTGAGCTATTCTAAATTTTTTAAATGTCTATAGCTAGTCGGGAAGTTATTTAAAAATCGATTACACCAAACGAGAGAAACGTAAAAAAATGACTTTCAGTCTTGTAGATACGTTTTTGTCATTTTTATATGATGCTTGCAGTTTGTCGGCTTTAGTAAAGAGATTTACACATCCATTTTTCTTCAAATTTCTCAAATATATTTTCTCATTTCTGTTTGAGAACTTCATCAGGGGTACTTGTGTGACACTGCTTTAAAACTACTATCTAGAAAATTTGCGTGTAATTTTCAGTTCTTTTGCAATACAAATTCTAGAATATTGCGGGTACGGTCGATTGAAATTCCGTTTGTATGAATGTTTAAAAAAAATTAATAAATCATTATAGGCTAAGAAAAAAACATAAATTTTTGCATACATTTTT
>JANSTW010025563.1:0-15429 GCA_027564275.1 Diadocidia ferruginosa | reverse complement strand
ACTAGATTTTATAAAAGGTTTTTAATATTAAGTATAAAGTTCTTAATGATTTTTAGTATTAAAAAGTAGATTTTAGTATTGAGTACTAAAAATTTCCAAAAATAAACGAATAAAATTTAAGTATATTATATACTAAATTTTTGTATTGTTTACTAAAAATCTAGTATTTTATACTAAAAATTAATATCGTATACTCAAATTTAGCATATATAATATAAATTAAGCAAACATTTGCTAATTTTTAGAAAATCAAAAATTAAAAATTATAGAATTTAATATGCAGTTTTGAGTACTAAAAAATGGCAAAATATTTCCAATTTTTTTTATTATTGTATACTAAAATTTAGTATTGTATACTAAAATTTAGTATATTAAATCAATATAAAAAACTTCCGGAAATCAAGCCAATCAAAAGTAGACGCAAAACTGATAGCAAATTTACTAGATCCAAGTATAATAAGTCTGATTTTTTCTCTCCGAGTAGAAAACATAAAATTACTTATAAATTTCTCTCTCAGTGTACACTGTTTTGTGTGTACTATTTTAAAAATTAGATAAGAAATTTCTATTATTCTCTAAATCCAAGAACTGTACCTATATAGAAAGTACAATTTATTTTAATAAATTTAAATCATATTTAATTATAATTAAAAACAAACTTTTTTTTCCTAAAACACGTCGTAAATATGTTCCGGGGAAAATCTAAAAATAAATAATTCTTGTAAATAAATGTAATAAATACACAGCTTTATGGTATGTAAAAGGCGATGTATTTATAGAATATGGTGGTTATTGTGTTATAAAATATGGGGTAGGAATTGTATAATACTATAATATATGCGATATATAGAAAATATTATGGTCCTTTTAACCATTTTCAAAGTTAAACTGAAATTCACGATTATTTATTATCTTAAAACTATTAAAAGCATATAAGCCCCAAAAATATATTAAATGTTCCGCGTTTTGTGTCCAGAAAAACAGAAGTACAATATAATATTTAAACGAATAATATATATAATAATATTATGGAATAGGTCGGTTGTGTTGAAGAGGTTATAGAGGATGACATTATATTATTCCGTATTTTTCGGAAGAGGTAGGAGTTGTGAGTTTTGTTTAAGCTACAAAATAGGACAACGATGAGAAGGTATACATTACAGTATTTCGTATAGTTGAGCTGATGCTAAACACAGCAGCTAGTATTCTTATTATCATTCATATTTATACATTTTCGTATGTAGTCTTTTTCTCGTATATACATATAAATATATACAAAACATTAAGCTCTTAGGGTGTTTATAAATCAAATATTTCTGACATCTGAATTTTGCGCAAGGTTTTATGTTTTTGAGAGAGAAGGGATTAATTTCAAGGGTGGTTCTTGTTTGGATTACCCTTTTATTATTTTTATCTGTTTTGTAATTTTTAAAAATTATATATTTTTCTGAAAAAGTTTTTTTGTTTCGATTTTTTTTTTAAATAAACAATATAATTCATTGAGTTTAAATGTGCGGCGATGTCGCCTTTGGGTGGTTGTATTGTTTGCGTATATTCAGTATGATGCGCATGGGGAGCATAATTTTATATCTTCTATAAATTTTATTATTTACTAAAATATATTATATAAATGTTTCATAATAACAATAATCCAAACAACTAACACCCTCAAATCTTTACCTCGTATCGTCTCCTTCCATATACCTTATATTATTTTAATAGTACACACGCCATACATAATAAAAAAAAAGAAACTGGCTGTTTTCCATAACCTTCTACAGAAGATAATATGTATGCTTAAATATAATAATAATAATATAATATTTCTTTTTTACATAAAATATAATATATACCTTCTTCGTCTATGTGGTGTATATAATACCAACCACATTAACCTCAAGATAAAAATCCATTTCATCTCTGTTGCAATTTTCCGTCACTAGATATTCCTTCTGCTAAACACATAAATGTCACCAAGAAATTATAATCATAATTTGTAGCCGTCTTTTTAATATCAAACATCAGGGTAATGGGGGGCATTTTTTTTTTTGTTGTGTTCATATATGCATGATAAGGGGGAAAGTGTATGTGGGTTTGTAAAAAGGAAGATTAGTTTAGTTAGTAGCATTATGTGTATTAAATAAAACATCACAGAAGACGCACCACAAGAGTCACATCACAGCAGCTATATATACTAGTAAGTTTTTAGTCTTTAGGCCAATTTATATATTATTATTATGATATACGGTAAAGATTGGAATGAGGTGGGTGCAGAACATTTTTTTGATGTGTCGACACACGAGATGGGTCTGGGCTGTGTGTGCGATTTTATGTAGAACATTTTTTCCAAAGACATAGTTAAGAAAAAGCAAAGGCAGCTTTCCGCAGAGAGCTTTAAGTTGCGAATATAAAATAATTTAACAAAGAAATGGGTATATATACCTATATACATTATGATGATGATGGCATGTACTATACGTATGCATCAAAATGAATATTTTGTATAAAATAATATTTTAAGCCAAGATAAGGTATTTTTCTTATGGGTTTTTTCTTATACATATAAATTTGCAGAATTCACGGTTGCGATTTCCATATAGACTGGTATATAGTAAATTTGAAGTATACGCAGCTTTGTGGTTTTTTTGTATTATGTTTTTTTTTTGAAGATAAATGTATGTACATATAAAATAATGTGTCTCATAATTGTAAATTATTAGCGCCACTTAAAAAAGTTCATCGTTTTCAATGCGTTTGCAAAGTTAGTGATATACTTCTCAGTTACATATATAGCATCAGATTATTTTTTACAAATTTTATTTTATTTTTTATTTGTTAAGTTTTTAGAATTTATTTTATTTGTAAAAATTTTGTTTAACTTTATGAATTTAGTTAATCATAATTCTAAATATTTTAGAGCAAAACAATTATATAAAAAAGCTCTTTTAAGATAAGATTACTAATTTTTCATGAGTTTAATTGTTTATATATCTTAATTATTTTTTGTATACATTTTAAGAATACAAACTACAGTGTATGTATTTATGTTATTAATAAACTGTATTGCAATTATTAATGTAAATGGTATTTTATGTATTGTGAATCAAAAATATGAAATTAAAAGCGATGTTCCAGCATGTTTCGTTTCCACATTAAACTCATCAGCGATTGGACAAACTTTTTTATATTGCTTCTCTGTATGATTTAACATTTATTATTTAAATGTATTCAAAACTAATAAATAATTTCAACAATATATTTTGAAAAAAAAGGATTTCTTATTTTATTGGCCCCAGCATCAATGAAGAGGAACAATATTTTTGTCTTTCGTTTTTGCAAATATATTATAAACAATGATTTATAGATTAGAGAGCGCAAAGCAATATATTTATACAGATGCATAAACCATATTTTCTGTAGTCTTTTGTACAAATCTTTTGTAAAATATATTGTTGCAATTGTATGTTATATGGGCAGTAACGAATTCTTCTAATTAATTTATGACCTCAATTGTTTATTGAAAATGTCCAACATATTATTGTGCAGTACTATCAAAAATATATTTATTGTATTTATTTTATTTTCATTGAAACATCCATATACCTCGCGCATATATATATACATTTACTTATGTTGCAGTTGTGCATTTTTTATATATGTTTCTATATTATATTTAAGTGCATGTAAACAATTTAATTTATTATAAAATTCCAATTTTCAAATCCATATATGTGTATATGTACCTACAAAAAAAAACTTATTCGCGGAATGCAGGTAACCGCCCTTTCAGCACAAGATTTTTGATTCGTATCTGGATACAATGGAATAATGTTTCACGATTTCGATTTTGAAAAATATATAACTAAATAAATAACGAATGGCAAGTCGACTTTATTTCTGTGCTCGCGCTGTCCTGATAATATAATATCTGCCATGTTGTGCAGAGTATAAAATACTGTATACCTTTATTATTCTTAATCTTTATCTTAAACTCTGCGTTTTTTTTATTTTTAGAAATACGAAAAAAATCAACAAAGTTTTATTTAAAATACAAAAGGAATAATAAATTTATGTTATTGCTCTGTTATAGTCTGTACTGTTCGCATAGAGTGATGAGACTATATTTTTTATTAGTCTTTTTGCAACTTGCAAGGATTCTATTTTTTTTTATTTCGCAAATAATTGCATTTACAAATTAAATTAAAATGAATATTAACATCTATTTCTATTAGAACCACTTAGCACGAAATGTTTTTCACATATGTCTACTTATACTTTTGCCCAAAAAAAAGTTTTAAGGACACACATTTTAATATATTTTTAAATACAGAGATCTATGCAAAGTTTGTCCGTTGGCTGATGAGCTTACGCCATAGCCTTCAAAAATATGATATTTTTTACTAATGTACCGACAAAAATTGCACTATTTCTAGGCTAAACCTTCGTCAGTGGAGTTGGATAACACTTAAAAGTTCATCCAAAAATAATATAATATATTTTAAAAAATATTATTAATTCTGTAATGCTATTTACTGCATTAAAAATTAGTTTTATATCATATAATATCCCAAAATTATTATAAATTATTTTTTAAATGTTTTTCCCCATAACCAACTCGAAAAAAAACTCGATCTTATTTTATTAACTCCATTATACGCTGGTAAATTATGTGTAAAAATTCTTGAAAATTTTGTACGAAGCAACATTAAACACAATATATTATAAATACAGGTTGGTGTTAATAATAAACAAAAAAAAAACGTTAGAAGGAAAAAAGAAGAAAAACCGAAAATAAAAAATATTACCAATGAAAATATCTATGTTATGAATATGCAAAATTTTCAACCCCCGTCGCCACATATACTGTTTATGGCTTATTATCTCCTATAAAATATGTTTCACATTATAATATTATGTATCCTATAGTGTATCAGTGATGAATATTCCATATATGGAATGTATTTAATGCTTCCGCGTAACAGTTAAATAAATAATTAATTTAATACATTTTTTTGGCGGTCGTTTTCTTCATAATTTTCTTTTTATTTTGTAGGCTCTCGACCATACAAAAAAAAAAGTTTGGTCGAGAACCTACAAAATAAAAAGCATTCGTAAATTTAAAGTTAATACGCTGAAACAAAAATCACTCGCAATCATTGTTTTCTCAAATTAAAATATTGACTTCTCAAACTTATTATATGTAGCAGAGACGCACAATATGGCAATTATTCAAGATACTTTTCATTTTCTACTGTGTGTGGTGTTGAATTTTTTTTTTCACATAATTTTTCTCACCTCGAGGCAAAAGTATTGCGTGAGATGAGTGCATTGTTTACCGTATCAAGCAACAAATTTAAAAGTGCTTCCTTATAGACAATTTTCACGGTTCGTGTCCACTCTGTATATATACGACGTCTACACTCTATCCACATATAAAATGATGGAATAAATTATTGTTGCTGTTTTTGTTGTTGTTGTTGTGATTATTGTACAAAGAGAACACAATATCTATATATAAAATATAGAATAGCCCCGTTAAGTGGTGAACAATTTTCCACATGTGCTGACATTTGCTGTTATAACAAATATATCTGCGTATTCTGGGGTGCTTAGCTGGTGGTGTGTTGGATGTTGCATATATATATTTTGCGAAATGTTCTACAGGACTCTATATTCCTGGCCGGGATGCTGAATTCTCTATAACTAAATTGAATGGGGGGTATAGGTACGAATATGGTACTAAATTTTATATACAAAGAGTTGGGTTTTAATAACAAGCACAGCACTGCAAACACTATATGTGCTACACACATTAACGTGTAATTCATTTTATATAAATTTAACTGATGTATGTTCATTGGGTTAATTTTGTATCTAGTTGAATAAATTTCTCTTTTATTTTAATAACAAGGTGCAAGGGTGTTAGGTATGATTTAAAATTTTAATTATTTAAAATTTATTTTTTTTGTTATATACGACATTGCTGTGTACATAATATTTTATAAAATATTATTACACTTTTTTCCTGTTCATCTATAAATATAATTTTTGTTGTCGGATGTCGCACAAATGCTTTTCATATTATTTTATGCAATGCATGTTTTAATTAAATGTTATAAGATTATAAATATTGCGGTGATTTTGCTTTTACTGTTTATACCTCGGTTTTTACTTTATAGTTAATATTATGGCAAAGGGAGAAAACCCTCATATCTATTATATATTCTTGATTTTAAATAACTCCAAGTATATATATTATAAATTTTGACTTATGTTTATCTATGAAATTACTTTTATACATGTGAATTTCAGCCAAGTTTAGCATTTCAAAATGTAAAACTGTTTTTATAAAAAAAGTAAGATTTTTTTTAAAATTACGATGATTTTAATATAAAAAATGCACATGTTTTAACCCTAGGGCATGAATACGTCGGGTTCAATCGACCCCAGAGCGTATGCGAAGAGCTATATGTAAATTATATTTGATATATATTACAAGTATCAATGATTATGATACATGTTGACGAAGTTTGTGGAATTTAACAAGAAATATACATGGGATTCAATGAATCTCACGTATGCATTCGGGTAGGTAAATCACGTATGCGTCCTAATTTCTAATTTCTAATTTTTAAGGTTTCAAGAGTTAAAAAAAATTTGTATTGTGAACTTGATAATCCTTCATTTGCTCATAAATGAGAAACTGTAATACAAAAATAAATCCTAATTATTTATTATATTCTACTAAATATAAAAAAATATTATATACTAAAGCTCTACTATATAATATGTTTCTGTATACACATAGTGTTTATCTTTTTCTGGCTACTAAACCCATATACTCAATTAAAGTAAATATCTATATACTACTAAACATTGTATTTTAATAATAATCGCCTGGGCGGTCAAATAACATAAAAGAAAATTGTTAAGGTGTATATACCGTGTGCAGTCATATACTTGTATATATTACTACAAAGCAAAAAGTTTTTTTTTAGTACATTGAAAGAGCAGCATATTTTTTTTTTAATTTTAAACAATTTTTCGTTGTTTTATATAATTAATCTGCAGCATGTTTTTTTTTCTTTTTATTATTTAATATCTATTATAGAAATTATTATTTTATATCGGTTTTAAATTTTTGACCTCTTAAAGATATACTCACAAAAAATTGCTCTGCTCACTTATGAAAAGAAAAATTCAACCAGAAAAATACTTAGTACCTATTTACTTAAATATCTATAAAAATTTCACGTTTTTTTTAATGTTTTATCTAGCTGGGTATTTGAGTTTTAACGTTTCTTATATGATTACTAATTTTGCAAACAGAGACGAAAATGTTGTGTTAATGGAATGTTTTTTTTTTCATTTTCTGTTTATCCCTATATCTATATCGTATGCTTTATTTTATTCTTTCTTTTTGTCATATAACTAGATATAGGATCATATTGCTATACACCTGATCAGGATAAATTTTGTGATTTATCAAAATTGCTGACCACTTTTAAATTTCGACAATAATAACTATAACAACTAAAAATGTGGCTAATTGTAATTTGAAAATAAAATGGAAAAAAGTATAAAGAATTTATTTATAGCAGTGGCGAAATATTAAAAATATATTCCCACTTATATATATTTTGTATATTATATTTAGGGCTTTCTTTGAATATATAATATTGATTAAAATTTATAAACAATTTTACATTTTACTTAGACCATATAATGTAAAATCGAAAATTTATATAATATAGAAAAATATTCTCGTTTATATACATCGGATTAAGGAATGGCCTAAAATTATTGGCATTTTCATAGATTATCTTTTACAATTTAGTATCACATGTACAACTATTATTACAAAGGAGAAACATACCAAGACCCGAAAAACAATAAACTAGAAAATTTATAGCCTTTATGGTGTCTATATAAGCATTTTACAGAAATACTTTGTAAGTTTAGCTATATCCTGTATCATAATAATGTATATAGATATACATTGCATTCCCATATTGAAGATATATGCAGCTTTATATATAAATTCTTCAAAAATAATCCATTTGCCATATTAACCTCCTATATTTATTTGTCCTTATCACTAAGACATTGCATATATTATATGTTTAATATAGACGCGTGTTTAAATCTTTATAACCCCTTTAGGGGTTCTTGATGGGGACAATTTAACCAGTTCGCAGGGAGTACATTTTTATTATCATTTATATATCTATTTGTATTTCATTTTAGAGAATATAATGCTAAAATATATTATTAGTATTATTACTATAAGTAAGTTAAATGAAGAATAATAAGTTTTTTTATGTAACCGCATAGGATGCTGATTTTTTTTAAGAATTAATGTTAAGGTTTAAATATCTCTTGTTGTCTCTGGTAAAGACTTAGAAAATTTACTAATTTGATATAGATTATTGATAAATTAATATTTTTAAGTTGAGGTCTGTTAAAATTATTCTTAAAAAAATTAAAATTTATATAATTTTGCAAAAAATCAACACATTTTAGTGCATCAATAAATACTTTATATTATATACATAAATATTTAGTGCAACCTATAAATACATCATAATATTAGAAATGAAAATAGTATCTACAACGTAGATATAAACCATAAAAGATATAAATCTTATGCCAATTTTTATGCGGTGTTCAAGAAATTTCTAAAATACTCATATGACTTTATGATATCATGGTATATATATATATATATATATAAACGTAAAATACACAGTAGTTATAACTTGCACAACATATTAGCTGCAATAAAATGGATACTTCTTCCTTTTTAACCGGTGAAGAAAAACTGCGAAAAAAGAAACAAATATTTTCACACATTTAATATATGTTAGGAAAATATTTGTGCAAAAAACACGAAATGTTTTTTGCAAAATGTAATAATTTTCATATTTAATGGTCTTCACAGCTATATCTCATATAATAAAAATGTATAACATTTATAGACATCACTCAAAAATGTCTGTAAATTTGCATACACCACCTCGTATATATTAATACTGTGTGGTGATGTTAAACATTTAAAATTATTACCCTTTTGATTGACACGTCGTATATAAATCGATATTTTTATCCAACATTATTATATGTTGACAGTTGACACGCTGCGTGTAAAGTTAATAAACTGATAATATTATGGAAAAGTAAATGTATATATATGATACAATTTTTAATAAAAGTAGAGCTGTCTAAAAATGCTTTGATATTTTGCGATGCTAAATCGATAGTCCTTTTTAAGATATTCCCTCAAAAGAATTTGATAAAATTACCAGTGGCCTTTAGAACTAAATAATATTTAAAAAACCATGTTATCTATTATTTCCTATAACTCTTTTATAACATTAGCTGAAATAATTGAAATAGCTTAATTAGCTGATATAACCTGAAATAGCTAAATTTGCTGGAATAACTAAAACGGTTAAATTAGCTGAAATAACTAAATTAGCTTAAATAGCTGATGTAACAGAAATAGCAAATTAGCTGAAATAACGAAAATAACTAAGTTAGCAAAAATAGCTAAATTCTAAATTATCTGAAAAAACTGAAATAGCTAAATTAGCTGAAATAATTGAAAAAGCTTAATTAGCTGAAACAACTAAAAAATCTAAATTAGCTGAAATAACTGAAATAACTGAAATAGCTAAATTAGCTGCAATAGCTAGCTTAACTAAATAAGATTAAATAACTAAAAAAATCTTAATTAGCTGTAATAATTGAAATAGCTAAATTATCTGACATAACTTAAATTCAGTTATTTTAGCTAATTTAGCTGTTTTAGTTATTCCAGCAAATTTAGCTATTTCAGTTATATAAGCTAATTAAGCTATTTCAGATAATATAGCTATTTCAGTTACTGAAATAGCTTAATTAGCTGAAATAGCTAAATTAGCTGAAATAGAGTTGATGTAACAGAAATAGCAAATTAGGTGAAATAACTGAAATAGCTTAATTAACTGAAATAGCGTAAATAGAGCTGATAAAACAGAAAAAGAAAATTATCTGAAATAACTGAAACAGCTAAATTATCTAAAATAATTGAACTAGCTTAATTAGCTGGAATAACTGAAATAGCTATACAATATGGTAAATTTGTAGCAAACATATCAATTTTTTTTAAATAATCAGAAATATATAAATATATAGGAAAGATATAATTTTTTAATTAGAAATAAGACATATCATCTTAAGTTCAATTTTAATATTGAAAATAAATAAAAAATAATTGACTTTTTTAGGAATTATCAAATCGTAAAAAAAATTAAAAAAACATGATTTATATGTTACTTAATTTTGGATGTGAAACTTATCTAAAAAAAAGTGCAGCGATTTTTAAGCTTGTTTCATTTCGTCCTGTAACTCATCAGCCGTCGGACCAACTTTGTACATAGCTTATCTGAATTTGATTTATGTTCACGTTTCGCTACTGCAAATATTATATGTACACTTTATAATTTATATAAATAAATAAATGAATGTTTGTATATTTAGTTTAAGTTAAGGGATAAAATATTATATTTATATATTTATTATTTATATATAGTATACAACATCATATTATTATTATATGTTTACGTATGTATATAGAATTTAACGTATATTATTATTATGATACAAGAATGGTGTAAATCATCCGATTAATTATACAAAGGGTGGTGTTATTGTTGTGAAATTACATCTTTTTATTACTCTTGGAAAGGACATTATATTATATTTATTGTTCATGCAGGAATATTATTATTTATATACATATAATAGATATTATAATAACTTTAAATGAAAGTATACTATGTACATATTTATATTATATATATATACATAAGCATATAATATTATTATTTATATAGACGACTATTATCCGTTTTATATAATATTTTGAACAGTACTATATATGATTATGATACACATAAAGGCATTAGCAAAAATATAATGACAATATTTTGAAGTTTTATTACAAGTGTAATATCGCAGTTTAAATATGTAGGAGGAAAGATATTATTTATATAATATTTCGTATATATAAATGAAAAATATTAAATGTTAATAGAAATTTATTATCTTCTCCTCGGCGTCGATATTCAAAGAAGTAAAAGCGTCATAGCGAAATATTTAGATTTTAATTAATAATGTTTGGTTAAAGATTGACAAAAAACCAAATCTAAGATAAAAAAGCAATTTTTTGTTGTATTGAACGCAGCATCAAATAAATTAAAATAAAACATAATTTATTACCAGAAGTTTATCCGTTTAAAAAAAAAACAGGCAACACATTATCAATATGACCGCATCAAAATGTATACATTTATAAAGAATATCATACTAAAAAGCACATAGAGTCCACCACAATAAAATATCATAAATATTTGTATATAACACCATAGCATAATTTATATTACAATATACCAAACTCATCCAATTACCAATCTTCCCAAACTAACGAAACATACCTAAACGCAACAACAACAACAACAACATAAAGGTAATTTATGTTTGATTGGCGCGCCTTCTTCAATAAATCAATGAGATTGCAATATATTACAGGAATATTCATTGTCGGGCGTATAAATTCACATAAATTAATAAATGGTAAGAATCAGAAGAAAATAATACAACAACAACATAAAAACAAAATTTATTCTGATCCATATTCTAATTAATACAACTTTCTGGCTGGAATATAATTCTTTAGGAGGAGGATAAAATAGTCAAAGTGCGCGCTGTCTTGCAAACACAGAAAAAACCGATCAGGCTGCTGCTGCCCAAGCTTTCTGTTAGCTATATATATATTCAAACAGGCACCTATATCTATATAATAAATATAACTACTATTGAGAAAAGATTATTTATTATATTCTGGTTGTATTATTTTTATGAATAAATATAATAAATAAAAAATTTGGTTTTAGGGCGATTAGAATATACAAAAAAAAGAATATAAATTATATCGAACAACACAATACATAATTCTACGATTATATTTTATATGCCTTGGATATCTTTAATAAATAAAATATATTATGAACTTGAATCTATATATTTGAAAAAAAAAAATTATAAACACACCTGGAGTTAGTCGGATCATTCGGCGACTATGAGTAATTAAAATAGTGTTGAAAATAAAATCAATAAGGATAGTAATTTTTTTTTCAAATCCTATAGATCTGTTCAATATTCTGCAATTTCTTGTATATTTCCAATATGTTCATTCTACAAACATTGTCACTTGTACCTTCGTCATGACAAAAAATATCTCTTCTCTATTTTAGTATTTTCTGCTTCTTTGAGTTACACAAACTCTAGCCTATTGCTACTGTATGCGAGATAAAATTCCAGTTATCATGTGGCATTGCACTATGAAAGTACATAATATTTGCCATTTTCTAAACGATCTAGTACTTTTTGGTAAAATTTATTAAACTTTTAAAACATGTAAACATTTTCATTCATCTATTTAATATATAATAATTAAACATTTCTGTTCCGTTCCATAGTTAACGAAATTCCAGTTGTCATGTATAAAGCAGACGCTTTATAGTTCAGTAATCAATAATCAAATTAACTGAATTCAAAATTGTTGCTTTAGTATATTGCTTCCCGCGTGTTTTATTTTTGATTAGTTCCAAATATCTAGTTATAAATATTGTTATTTTATTCTTTCGATATTGCGTTATAGTTTCGAATGAATAAAAAACCGACAAAAAATAATCATACGCCACACACAATTTCTATATATTTATATGCGATATATTCTTTGTTATTTATTTGAAATAAACATTGCCCTATAAGCAAATTAAGTCATTTTGAAATTTTTAATAAATTCAAAATCAGTGGGGTTTTTTTTTCTTTCACTCAGTAATTATAACTATGATGAATTTGTATTATCTCCTGATTGAAGCTCAAGTTTTAATTAATTTTTTTCCTACGAGTTTGATTGGTGACATGACATCCAAAGGCATAACACCCAACCGCTATAACAAGCTTTTTGTGTAATTCTAAAAAAATCATAGCAGCCAAAATATAAAAGCATTGCTTTGTTTAACATTTTTAGAAGGGATATTTTATCTTTTTGTAGCGGTTTAAACTTGGTAAAGCATTTGGGCGTCATGTCTTTGAGTGTTATGTCCGGTCACCGTTTGAGTAATAAAATTAATTTTCTACTAATTTTAAAAAGAGTTCAACCATGGAAGCCATGGAAACCATGGTATAGTATACAAAAAATAGGTCACTATTGCTCACTTGCTTTGAATTAAAGGAAACAAAAGGATATATTTTTTGTGAGATAATATATTCAGCAATCTGCTGACAACATAATTTTGTATTTATATTCTCGTCAGTTAAATATATATTTACATATATACACGTCTTTTTTCTTAAATATAGGGATTCTAATTTATAAGGCATTTCAAAATTCTTCTACAGAACTAATCATCAATTTAAAGAGTGATGAAGATTTGAGCAGAACCAAAAAAAGCTCAGATGAAGAATTTGGCATAGAGGGCCTTCGATTTTTGTTATAGAATAGACACAATGTTGAGCTTGAGCTGCACAAAGAAGACGCAGAAAAGCTATATATGCCAAATATATGTAGTATATATAAGAAGGATATATTTTATTCGTCACTGACACATAATATTATCTTACTTCAGTCTTTTGTGCGCTATCCATAAAATATAGCGAGGAACAAAATCTACTAAAAACCGTATTATATGCCAGCAATGTAAATATTATGTTCATATACAACACAGAATGTATATGGGATAGATATGGAATTCCGAAAAATTTATAAGAGAGCATATACACACTGCTTCCCTGTTTCTGACAATAAATTAGGACATGTGTCGTCCCAGTGAAGGATTTATGACAAATTTATTCTTTTCTTGTTTGTAAACGCTCACGTCTCTTTTGTCCGTCCACCAGATAGATATTTATACCCAAGTTTATATTATAGCCTTGCGTTACGTTTGTGTAGAAATGTTGTTTTTACGACAGATGGGAAGTTATTGTTGTTGTTGTAGCGTAGCACTGTTTATATTTTATTATTTATGTGGGGCGACATTATTTTTGTGTTTATTTTTTATAAACATAAAATATATTTTTGTTGCGCTATCGCATCCCCAATAACTTAAACATTTTCTTTTGTAAATTTTAATTCT
The DNA here is from genome assembly GCA_027564275.1 of Diadocidia ferruginosa. Taxonomy (NCBI): domain Eukaryota; kingdom Metazoa; phylum Arthropoda; class Insecta; order Diptera; family Diadocidiidae; genus Diadocidia; species Diadocidia ferruginosa. The sequence goes on along the minus strand of JANSTW010025563.1, from coordinate 1,246 downwards.
ATAAATCTTTTTTTTATAGTCAAAAACGGCATAATTTTGGAAATTGATGCATCCTGAAAATTATATATTATTGATCAGGATCCATGATTATTGATCAGCACCCATGATGATAGATGAAATATAAATAAAATACTCCAAACTAAAATTTTTAAACGTATGGTCTAAAACAACTCGCAGTTATGAGTCAGAAAAAGTAAGTATAAATTTTTTATTAAAAAATATTTACACTAAATTAAAAATTAAATTAAAATAAACAATAAATCTTGAATATTTAAATATTTATTGAATTTTTCCAATAAATTTAAATGCGAGATCGGACTTTTGGTCTTTATCCTTGTGTTACTATGTATATATAGTAAGAATAAATGAATATGCACTTTCATATTCCTTTATTTAACCTGAAATCTTTATATATGCTCTCTTTTATTGTATATAAAATGGATATTTTATTTATTATTTTACTGTATGGACAATTTTCCTGGGGTTTTGTTTGGTTCCTTTACATATATGTACAATTGTACAGTGTACACCTTTTCCTCCACATAATATTACTACATATATACAATGTACATGGAACGATGCGGCACAAGAACATGTAATGTTTAAAAAAAACCAAAACCAAACAACATTTATTCATAGTTCCGAAATTTAAGCAAGAAAAGCAATTCGTTGATAGAAGGAATGGTTTAATTGAAAATTGATTTACGCGACCATATACAGAATACGATCAACAAAAAGTTATACGTTTTATTTGTATTACATTATTTTTTTTCCAAAGAGGAGCCACATCCACTTGGCTAAATATTGCTAGTCCGTTTTTCTCTTATATATTTCCGAAAAAAAGAAGTATTTAAACTGATTGGATTTTCCTATATTAATATTTGAATATTTCGTATTCGCTTCTACCGAAAAGCTTTAGATATAATTTATTTCAAACCTTATATTATGGCCGCACCGATTCCTCTTTCTCGCATCCAATATATGAATACAATTTCATATTATTATATCCGGAAGGATGAGAAACAAACGTAACAGAATGTATCTGATTTTCGGTTCGAAGAGTATCTTTACTAATTGAATTTAGTTTTTTTTGCTTTCATAGTGGATATTCTTATTTTTTGTAATTATTAAATGGAAAACTTATAAATTGTTTCGGTTTATTTGTAAAGATATAGTACAGATTTAATTTTTAAGAAAATATGTAGTATAGGTAATTAAATTAATAAATAGTAAAATAATTTATAGT
>JANSTW010025562.1:0-26357 GCA_027564275.1 Diadocidia ferruginosa | reverse complement strand
CCCGTTACCCCAAGCAATGCACTACGCTGAACCCTACCTAGCCTGATTTGGTTATAGCCTTTTTCCACAGCTGGCCAACATATTATACTTCTCGAAGCAATAGATGCGTCTCAGCTGCAGATTTCTTTAAATTAAAAAGTTCCTATAATTTATAAACAAGAAATTATCCTATTGTCCCTTTTGGTCGATTTTGTTGAGTTAGTTAGAAACAGTTTTGTTGTATTTTTTATACGGGCTATCGATTAAACGAACCCCGAAAATCAAAAAAAAAATATTATAAATATTTTATGTTACCAAATTTAAAATTTTTGGAACAGGCAATTCGGTCAACGAAAAGTGAATACTTTTGTAATATTATAAGCTCTAGCTTTCGCCTGAGCCTGCGTGGTTCCAGCTTTCGCCAGAACCATTTAAAAAAAATGTCGTTACTGCTATACATATATAATTGCACTATTTCTAGGCTAACCCGTCATCAGTGGAGATAGATAACACACCCCAGATAGTGCCAAATGGGCATTCTAACATTTCAAGCCTTGAAATGACTTATATATTGCTCTAACGAATACAAAAACGGAATGGTACAAATAATTTCACCAAACACATTTTGCAATTAGTATTAAGCCCATAATATTCTGTTCTTAAATTTTCAATAATTTTTTTTTGGGCCTTTGGATAATTTTTATTTTGGATGATGGAAGAATTTCTTGTTTAACCGTCATAATATGGAATTACTAATACTTTAAGATTATGTTTGTTGATACCAGATGAACAAACTTATAATAAAACTTTTAAAACCAGACAATTTCTACATAACCGTCTATAGTAAATACCCTATTCTGATGAACGGCGGAAACTTATTTGTACAGCTAACTGCTCCTATTTTCTGCGCAGATTTCTCAGAAATTTCAAAGTTTTTGGTCATCGATTGAAATTCCAACTTTCCCGCTCAATGTGGCCTCAATAGTTGAAATTAAATTTATAACCAAGTCGAACTAAAAAAATATTTTTATATTAATTCGTCCTGACCAATTAATTTCTTTAAATTTCGGCTTAACATTCTCCCTAAGAGCGAAGAACATATGCTATAGGGCTAAATTTAAGATATACATTTTTTAAATATGAACATTTAAGTATAAAGCTAGGTTCTCTTTTATAAATTAAATTCATTAATAAAACAGAACCTATAAGTATAGCCGTAGCTTTCGAGATAAATACAAAATTAAAACAAATATCATTAAGAACCAAGCATGCGTTAGAATAATTATTATTTAACTGTAAAACTTAAGAAAATTAAAATTAGGATCTTTATATTTAGTTACCTCAGAAAACAGAGAAATAATGTGTCTAAATTTAAATAATTAATTACTACGTGGATCCTAATTTTAGTTTTAATTTTAAATTATTTATATAAATAAATAAAACAGCACAATTTTTGTTAATTTTTAGATTAAAAAAGTGTTTATTTTTTGTGGCACAATGAAACCAATTTTCAATAAAGCGACTTCTTCGAGATGCTAGTTTAAATTTCAAGCATTGAATTCCGTATACCTAAACGTCCTATTTAAAAAGTTTAATAGTTGAAGTATAAGCTTTAAAATTGCTTTCACTGATCCATACTATATATGGCAAAGGTACAAGTAATTGGCACCTGTTTCAATTATTGACATCCCTCTGAATTTAAATATAAGAATCTTATCATCATGATATAAAAGTTGTAAATATTCGTTTTAAGTGGAATTCCTATATTTTCTCTTTTTTTACCAAATTTAAATGTCAATCATTGGAACAGGTGCTCTCCACTGGTACCTATGCCCTTTGCAAATACACTTTGATTAATAAACTAAAAAAATTAAGATTAAGTAAACCATTATTATCGATTAATACTGAGCTGTATATACAAATAGATGTGTAGAATTATGAAAAGGATGTAATACAATAACTATATACTAATACTATTTGTATCAGGGCCCCTTTGTTCATTTTCAATTCAAGACGAAATTGTTAAATTTTTTTTGTTAATATCTTAAAATAACTAGCATGTCATTAGAATATCTTAAAGATATCTTAAAAATATCTTAAAGATATCATAAAAATATCTTAGAGATATCATAAAAATATCTTAGAGATATCATAAAAATATCTTAAAGATTTCATAAAAATATCTTAAAAATATCGTACCTCAAGATTTTCAACAAAAATGCTTGCACAAGACAGGTTCATCAGGAAATATTGTAATTAATTGAAAAATTTCCTGTCACTATCAGAAAAACCCTGACAATTGTCCTTTTAATAATTTTCCTATACAATAAATTAATTTTAAAGTTACTGCATTTCGAATACCATTGAAGATGAAGGTAGTTTCTCTTCAAAAATTTAATATATAAAAAGTTTCAACAACATAAATACTTACTTATTATTTTATAAAGTTGCTTGAGATAAATGTAAGCTTTATTATATATATAAGCCAGAAATGTGGTGACACAAAACATACACACAATAAGGATATAATAAAAGGAGATAATATTTAATATGTTTCTTATATTAAAGTTAAGAAAACTTTAACATTTTAAGTGAAAAAATAATTTGACAAAATTCAACATATGCGGAAAATGTTCTTTTATTTTCGAAAAATTTATTTAACACTGCAGACATTTTTGCATATAAATTCTATTAACCTCTGAGCAGCTAGACATAGCTAAATATGGGTGCATGTCGTAACACCAAAAAGCCCTGGCATCGAAAGCCCTGGCACCGAAAAGCCCAGGCATCGAAAATTTTATTTTATTAAAAAGCAACCCTGGTTTTTCTTTCTTAAAAGGAAAATATTTAGTTCATACAATCTAAATATAAACCAGAGCAATTGCACTATACATTATCAATCACGGTTGCTTTTTCGATGCTAGGGCATTTCGGTGCCAGGGCTTTTCGATGTCTCTAAATTGCCTTGCATAACTAAAAATGGCTTAAATCAGCTTGTTATGGCTTACGAATTTAAAATAAATGGTTTAATATGGTTAAACACAGCAGAGAGCATGCCTTAAAATATCCTTAAAGGGTTTTAAAGGATTAAAAATGGCTTATAATGGATCAAAATCGCCTTAATTGGTTTAAAATTATAGATTAAATTACTCTTTTTTTTTACTTAAAAACTAGCTAAGAACAGCAGAAAATGACTTAAAATAGCCTTAAATGACTTACAATGATTAATATGGGTTCAAAGTTGCCTTAACTGGCTTATAACGGCCTAAAATGACTGAAATAGCTTAAATAATGCTTACTATAAAAATAAAAAATAAAAATTGCGTAAAACACCCAAAAATAGCTTAACATGACTTTAAATTGTCTTGGTGCATGTCCTAGCACCGAAAGTGCCTAGCACCGAATTGCCCAGCATAAAATTTCCTTGCATCGAATTGCCTAGCATCAAATTACCTAGCACTGAAAGTGCCTAGCATCGAAAATGACATATAGTCTTTTTCATGTATTTTAGAAGAGTAAATTATAGTTATAATAAATACACGAAAAAGACTATGTCACTTTCGATGCTAGGCACTTTCCGTGCTAGGCAATTCGGTGTTAGGCACTTTCCGTGCTAGGCACTTTCGATGCTAGGCACTTTCGGTGCAAGGCAATTCGATGCAAGGAAATTCGATGCTAGGCAATTCGGTGCTAGGCACTTTCCGTGCTAGGCACTTTCGATGCTAGGCAATTCGATGCAAGGAAATTCGATGCTAGGCACTTTCGGTGCTAGGCACTTTCGGTACTAGACACTATCGGTGCTAGGACATGCTTTGAATTGCCTTAATATTTTATTTGGGTTAAAATCTTCTCAAATATGTTTTGTTTTTCGACTCGTCAGAACATATGGACATATAAAGTATATCGCACACCCAGGCGACAGCAAGCCTCGCGATTGAAAGAGTCAGTTTTTTAACATACAAAATTTGTATGTTAAAAAACTGACTCTTTTAATCGCGTCGAGCCGCGCCTTTTTCAATCGCTCAAGTGTGCGATATCCTTAATGCTCCTTAACCCTATATCCTTAAGATTTTGTAATTTTTACTTATATGTATGTACATAAGTAGTTCTTGTTTTTGTTTCAATCACAATTTAATGAAAAGCATAATATTCATTTATTTACTGTAATAATAATTTGCGATGATTTAATTACAGCTAAAGCTTTCTATATTTGCGTGGACTTACCTATAAAAAATAGTCTGCCTTTTTTACAAAGATAATGTTGCATTAAAGTCCGCATATTTTATAATTATTATTTTGATGAATATTATGTTGGGTATGACCCACCATTCACAACCATCATACAATATGAACCGCGCTGTACATATCAAAGTTGAATAGTGAAACTATAAAACAGGATACATATATAGGAAAATTGTAATGAAAATAAATGTTTATAAAATTATTTGCAATTTATGCTCGCTGCGTAAAATCCATCTGGCTTTATTATTATAAAATGGAAAAAATCCTGTAAACTATATAAGTAGTTATATAATAATATTGTGTTTATCTATTATAACTCTCTGTATATATACATATAGTTGGTTAAATTTTTTTTTCGCAAACACAGATCAGTCCGCAGGGCAGAGGCGGGGTCAGCAGCAAAGAATTTTTAAGTTGCTAAATGTTCATAAATAATAATAGACACCTGCGTCTTGTATAACGTAAAAGCTCAAAATTTTCTACATATCGCCACATTTTTTTTGTTTAAACTTTGTGGCGTTCCATTTAATTTGAAAGCTATATAAAAATGATGCTTTCACATAGCTTTTGGGCCTATTAAGTTATCTGATGCTTGTAGCCTATTTATTTTCATACAAAACTGCTTCTTTTATTTTTTGTGATTTTGAGATTTTTTTTATTAAAAAAAAAATTAGAATTGACACGACTGCGGCTATACAAATTTGATTTTGTTCTCAACCATGCGACACTGCATCATCATCATCATCATATAATATAGTTATGACTTATGAGTTATGACTTATGATTTTATGAGCAAAATTCGCTGTAACAATTTTACAGAATTATATGCAAAAAGTATGTGTTGCAGTCGCAGTATACTACTACAGTACAGTATTTATAAATGATATGAAAATCATGAGGGGTTGTACATATTAAAGCTGCGATATTTTTATGCATAAAAAATAAAGTTAAACATAAAATATTATTCTTATCGGTTTAACACACTGGCGGAGCAGCATATGGAATAATATTCACGACATTATATATATAACCGTAGAACATAATTTCAGTGGCGAGTAGTAGATTTTTTGAGTAGGTAGCAGTAGAACTATGTATAGTAACATGCAAACAGCGGCGTATTTCCCTATAGGACACTTAGGCAAATGCCTAGGGCCCCCGACTCATACATATTTTAGTTATTTTAAATATATATTAAAAAAAGCCTCAAGGGGGCCCCCAAACATTACAAATTTTGTGTTTTACGATATTTTATGTCAAAAATTTCGCTGCGCGGCAATATTAATTTGATACATGTTTGTTAGTAATACCAATGAAAAACAATACAGATTTCTATTAAATAGTCAACAAAATATTTTAGTGATACTAATTCAAAGGCCAGAGAGGCCCCTAAATTATAAAATTTCTGTTTACCAACAAATTTCGCTGCACGGTATTTTTAATCTGATTCGTTTATAATAATGTACCTACTGTTAGTCATACGATTGAAAGGACAGTACAGATTTTTATTAAATGGAAATGGCTTGTATTAGCAACTCCTCAGAAAGATCCTTCAATCTTCTCTAAACTATACACATGGAGTGTTCGTAGTTTTAAAGAAAGAAGTCTTCTGCAGTAATGCCGAAGAACTTTTGGAAACCTATTGAGACTAAGAAACTAAAAACGAACGATCTTTAGCTGGATTTTTGTATCCATATAATTATATACGCGTCTATAATAGTCGCTACGACCAAATGTAAAATTAACGAAAAGGCTGGTCTCGTCACTATGGTGATGTGAAGCAAGCTTCGGTAGCTCAAGCTGGTGTGATCCATAAATTCTAGCCTAAAGCGTGGAACTGACTGTGTGTGGGACTGATTGAATGTGGGACTGACTGAGCGTCGGACTGACTCAGTGTAAGATTGACTGATTGACCGAATCAGCTCGGGTAGCTCGAGCTGGTTTGACCCATAAATTCTAGATAAAAAATAAAAAAAAAATTCTAAATTCTACTGACTGAGCATGGCTCTGACTTAGTGTGGGACTTTGTTTGGATCCATAAGTTCTAGCCAAAAGCATGAGACTGACTTTGTGTTGAACTGACTGAGTGTGGGAATGACTGAGCGTCGGTTTGACTCAGTGTGGGTCTGACTGATTGATCGAATCAACTCGGCTAGCTCGAGCTGGTTTGATCCATAAATTCTAGCCTTAAGTGTGTAACTGCCTGAGCATGGCACTGAATGAGTATGCGAGTGACTGAGAGTGGGACTTTGTTTCGATCCATAAGTTCTAGCCAAAAGTAAACTATCAATGCCCATGACATGATATTTCACTTCGCCAATGCATATTCACTTTAAGATTCAGAGACAATTTCATAATATATAATAATCGTATATTATTTGTTGTGTCCCGTGAAGTTTTTCGCAAAATTTTCCGCATCTGCGATACACTAATAATTTTGTACCATCATCGTATCCTTTACTCCAAAGCGAGGTAGCACATAGGAACCAACTTTCCTATTTTTTCGATCTCATACCATGTTTTTTATTGACGACCATTTTTTAAATCATGGACTGTAGTCAATATGTCATATTATTGGTCGATGTGTTGGACTATATGAGAGACCCTACATCTGTCAGATTTGGTGGACCAACATCTTTACTTTCGAACCGCGATTAATCGATTTTTATTAATTAACACCTGCGAAAGAAAAGTTATAATCGATTTTTAACCCCTGGTCAGATTGGTCAACTCATGAACACACAAACACTGGTTTAAAAGACGTGTTGGCTACACTATAATATATCCAATATCCTATTATTATCACAACACACAGAGCGGCGCAAAAACCCCAACAATTTTATCGGCATATTATTTCGTTAACCATGTGTGTATGATACAGGCGACAGTGTGGATTACATAGAAATTATTTTTTTATGACAAAAAGTATAACCCGACATTTTGTCAGTCAAATATAATACACAAGGTCTGGCCAACACACACAGTTCAACATTTTATTTTAAAATTTTCCAATTTTAGGTTATATAGAGCAGTGAAATATATCTAAGTTGCATGTAAAGAGTTAAGTTTCTGTCAATAATTTTACTGTGCGGGAGTTAAAGGGTTAATCGCATACATTATTTATTTTAAAAATAAATTAATTTTTCCAACTTTCATTAATTGGTAAAAAACGACTTACAACTCTTTTTGTATTTCTTGGTAAAAGTTTGAAAATTGGTAACCCTTTGTGAGCCGTACATGGGAAATTTGTAGAGAAGTTGTCCGATTAAATTAAATTAAATTTTTGATCCTGTACAACTTCATTGGACATCTTCCGCTTAACATATGTTAAAGGGCTACTTTATACGTCCTAACTCTATAACAACAGCTATACTGATGCTTCATAAAACATTAAATGTTGATATAAAGTTTATGTACACACTGGCAGAATATATGTTTACCCATTGACGAATATTCCATATATGGCATGTATGTAATTGCTTCCGTAACCGTCAAATAAATAATGAAATTATTAAGATATTTTCTCGCATTTGTAAATTTTAAACTAATACATTGAATTGAATTGTAAAACTTTAATAGAAATAAAATAAAAATCACTCAAAACTTGTTTTCTGAAATCAAAATATTGACTTTTTAAACTCATTACATGTAGCAGAGACGCAATTATCTAAGGCAATTTTAATTCTGTGTGTAATGTTGCATTGACATATAAGCTTCTTAAGCTTTTCTCTTTTCTCACATAATTTTTCTCACCTCGATACAGCTGTTTGTCGTATTACGAATTTAAATGTGCTTCCTTACAATTAAAATTGTCATGCTTCGTTACTGATTTCTACCTATATATCTACATTGTCCTATATACACTATATATACAGCTCAGTATTATATGATAATAACAATATAATATATTGTTTAAAACAAACAAAATATTCGCAAAATAAACTAAACCAAAAACAATGGCAAACTTTCCCATCCCACCATCAATTTAGGTTGCATGGATTAAGGCTGACGCAAAGGCTATACTGGCAATTCACGAACACGTCATCACAAACAATGACCGATTGTCCGTGACACACAACGACTATAATACCTGGACATTGGTCATACGAAATGTTAAAATGGAAGATCGAGGACAATATATGTGCCAAGTGAATACGGACCCAATGAAAATGCAGGTTAGTTAAATATATGTTTGGGACTTTTTTGGGGGGGCAAAAAATTTACATTTTTGATTTTCTGAATCGTTTGTAATTTTTGTAGTTTCTTTTGGCTGAACTGTAGTATAGCGAATATGCTCCAAATAGGACCCCACCCCATCTATACTGTAAAGGGTCATCCCCCGACCAAACAATTATACTACGACTTTTGGGGAAACCCCTTCGTTTCGGCAGGGGGGAGGTTAAAGTTTGTATGCAAAAGTTTTAAAATACAATATTATGATTTCGCACCTATACAGAATATAAGAGTATAGGCAAACTAAAATTTTGTGTTGTGTGAACTACTTTTAAAATGGAAGGACCTTACCGTTTGCATAAAAAATATCAAAAATAAATTTGTTATATGGGTTGTGTGTATGCAAATGAAAGGTCGTGACAAGAGCTACAGTTTTAGTTCTAAGGGTTTTAGTCTATCGTTCCCCCTTCTGCCCGCAGACATGCAAATAAAATGTTCCTTTTAAGAAATTTTTTAACGTCTTCTGGAGGTTGATGGAAGAACGATGGACTATAACTCGAACTCTTAGAACTAAAGTTGTAGCTCTTGTCAAGACCTTTAGTTTGAATACACACAACCCTTAAAAATATTTGTATTTCAATATTTTTCATACAAAAGTTAAGCCCCTCCCTCTTAACTTCACACTACAACAAAAATTAATTTGCCTATTCTTTAATCCTGTATAGGTGTGGAATCACATTATTGCATTTTAAAACTTTTGCGTATAAACTTTATACCTCTCCCAGCAGAAAGGGAGGGGTTTTCCAATAGTCGTAGTATAATTTTTTTGGATGGCCCTTTACAAGAAAAAGGGGGTGGGATCCTATTTGGAGCATATTTGCTATACTGCAGATTCGCCTTTTTTTTTAAAGTAAAATCAATAATTTAGATCTTCTCTGAAATTGTTTTAAAATACGCACAAACATTAAAAAGATTTCGATCCTGCGGAGGAGTGGATCGAAAATTATCTATTTTTAGATACAGTTTTATTAAAATTAAGACTTATCAAGAGCGTGGCGCTCTCCAAATACTTTTTAAGTTTTTTATTAAATCGGGGTTGTGAAAAAAATTGTGAAAAATATAGAAATTAGATTTTATAAGGGAAAAATCTTCCAGGAAATGTATATACCAAACTTCGAACTGTCACAGGGTTCCTTAATCGTAGCCAGATAAAATTTTTCATAATTTAAAGAAACCTAATATTTTTCAAATTTCTTCAGACTGCCTTTCTGGAAGTGGTCATACCACCGGATATCGTCTACGAAGAAACGTCCGGCGACATGATGGTGCCCGAAGGTAGTTCGGCCAAAATGATATGCAAAGCACGCGGCTATCCAAAGCCAAAGGTGACGTGGAGAAGGGAGGATGGTCGCGAAATTATTGCCCGAAATGGTTCACACCATGGTAAAACTAAAGGTTTGTATAGTAAGTTTTTCTGTCTTTGAAAAGAACTTTAATATTTTGTGTGCATTTTTTTTGTTGAATACATTTAAAAAAAAAACTAAGCAGGCTATCTGTCAAATTTATTGTAAAGTTAATTGCATATATGTATATAGTTTTCATTATAGACCAACCCTGTCTTTTAGATTTTAAATTTTCTTACGATCTTTAAGGTTTATTAAGCGAGTATACTAAAAGAAACATAAGAAAATTTCAAATCGAAGACTATTGGACCGAGAGCCTGTTTTTAAGTACAAAAATATTCTTTATTCTAAAGCAATTTTTTTTTTAAATAAATTAGTTAAAAAAATGAAAAGGAAATTGATATTAGCGTAAACAAGATAAAAATTAACCCTGATGCACCATTTTTGGGTCATAATTGACCAAATTGATAAATTAGTCAACAAACGTTAAATTTAAGTTTTTTTTAAGTAAGTTTCATAAATTTAATGTATACAATATTATTATAATCTCAGGGGTCATAAATGACTATGTTATTTTACAAATTTAACAAAAACCAAATTTCAATTAAAAATGTAACATATTTAGTTTAAAAATTTAAATAAATTATTATAAAGCAATCAAATCTTGCCAGTTATTGCACGACAATTATCTAATTTCTAGTTTTATTAAATTTATTTGGTGGATCAAATATGACCAAACGTATTTTTTTAAAGATTGCATAAGGTTTAAAATGAAATAATTTCTTAATAAATGAAAAAAATACAAGTCATGTAGTTCCTATATAGTTTAATGAATACAATTGACACTATGGGTCAAATATGACCAAAAGACGTACATTTTTATAGAAAATAGCATGAGAAAATATGTCAAAAATGATGTAGATCCTGCAATACAATTTATACAATTTTCTCAGTCGATCAAATATGACCCAAAGCCGTAATTTATTTTTAATATTAGCATGAAGGTTACAATGACATAATTTTTTAATAAAAGAAAAATGGCAAAAATCGTGTAGTTTCTACAGTTTATTTAATTAAATTTTTTCAGTTGATCGAAAATTGCCCAAAAACATATTTCTTTCAGAATAGCATGCGGATTAAAATTAAATTATTTTTTAATAAAAGAAACAAATCCAAAAATCATGTAGTTCACATAGTTTAATGTATACAATTTTCTTCAGTGGGTCAAATATGACCCAAAGACATATTTTTTTAGAATAGCATGAGGGTTAAAATCTTTTCTTTATAAAAGAAAAAAAAAATCTAAAACTCATTTATAGTTCCTATAGTTTATTTATTAAAATTTTATCAGTGGCTCAAATATGACCCAAAGACGTAATTTTTAAAGAAAGCATGAGGGTTAAAAACAAATCATTTCTTATTAAAAGAAATAAAAAGCCATAAAGAATACATTACAAGACAAAACAGCTTGAAGACTTTATAGTGTGTGTTTTTTTTTTGAGATGGGGGAGTACTGTTAAATCAAAAATAAATAACTTGTAGGCATAATACGAACAAAATAACAAAGTCTATCAAAAAGTTTCTTATTTTATATTATATAAAGTTCGTGTTTTAAGTTAATCTGTAAACATAACAGAGAGAAAATTTTTTAAATCAAAAAAGTTTAACTTTTTCCATTTCATTTTTCGATTTCGCATTAACTATATATTATATGTCTTTTGAAACGCAATTTTTTTCTTTCTATTTTTTCACACGCAGCCCTCATTGTCGAAGGTGAAATGCTGTGGCTGACAAAAGTTACGCGATCCGAGATGGGAGCTTATTTGTGTATAGCATCGAATGGGGTACCGCCTTCCGTTAGCAAAAGAATGAAGTTACAAGTTCATTGTAAGTAAAAGAATTTTTTTCTGTTTTTTTAGCGTGTTTTATTTTGGTTGTTTACTTTCCATTTTTTGTTCGGGGTAAACAAAGAGATTTTTTTCCAACAATAATAAATAATAATATATCACCACAAGATAACGATACCGATGCGAAAATTGAGCGCCAAAGGAAATTTATATTATCAATTTCCGTGTGTCGGGCGCGTAGGTACAGCTATGGAAATTGTCGTCATGATTGTTGATAAACAAAATTTTTCACTTTTTATGCAAACAAAAAGAAGCCAAAAGGCATCTCGTCTCGCATATATATAATTATCCGAAGAAATATGGAAAATTTATTGAAAGGTATATACAAATATTTAAACTGAAGCTTTTCTATCAGTGGCGAGTGGTGGATTTAGCAAATAGGAAGGAGAAGAGAATTTTTTATATTGTGAACCAAATTAAAGTATACGTCTGTCCATCCGTCTTGCTATAAAAATCAGTTTAATTTGTTCATTTTTGCAATCTATTGATTTTAAAGGAAACAAAAAATATTGTGGTGGCCATGCTTAATATGCAATGGATCTTATGTTTGTGAGCAAAACACTTCTAAAGGATCTAAAATGAAAGGTCATTAAGCATTACGCCCACAACGACCACCAGGCTAATCTCTCCGAAGTCGTTCAGAAAAATGGACATAAACCAATCCCACCTCTTACATCTACAGGCGAATGGTCAATAAAGTGCTTCGGATCTATAGATAAATAAACCAATTCAACATCCCACATCTTCAGGTGTATAGACCGTATAGGGTCATAAAGTAATTTGGAGATAGTTAATAATACAATGCAAGAAACGTCAGAATTATAGGGTCTTACCACTAGAAAAAGGGACATATATCAATTCCACATCTCACTTCCACCAGAAAAAGCGACATAAACCAATTCGTCCTACTTCCACCAGAAAAAGGGACATAAACCAATCCCACGTCCTATTTCCATCAGAAAAAAGGAACATAAACCAATTCCTCGTAACTACCAACGTAAAAAGGGATAAACTAATTACACGTCCTGCTTTTACCATAAAAAGCGACATAAACTAATTCCACATCCCACTTCTACCAGAAAAAATACGTGTCCTAAAAAGATTCACAGTCCGGACTGCATACCAAACACTGCCATAAAGTTGCCCTTTGATTCTAGGCCAGAGCAATTCGCCTCCTTAATGAAAGCATGGTTGGTAACTTGGTAACTTATATATGTCGATAGCATATTTTGCAAAAGCAAAAAAACTCTAAATCCCGAAACCTGACAAACCACCATACGATCCGGCTCCGTATCGCCCAATCTGTTTATTGTGGATTCACTTCATAAAATACTGGAGCATATATAGTTCAGATTATTATCCATAACGGAGCGCTTTAGTGGATAAACCGAGGAGAAACCACTAGAAAAAATGTTGTACCGATTTCTCAAATGATTTCCGTAATTTACAAAATGATTTCAGTGATAATTTTACCCATGATTTCTGTAAGTGGTTTCTTCGCAAGGTTTAGTAATGTGCTGAATTGGTTAATCTGCAGATCTAATCACACACTCGCTTTAATGTAAAATGTATGATTTGGGCAGAACAAAAGCAGATTTTTTTTTAAATAACTAATAAAGTTTTACCTGCTCTACTATAATTTGTTACTTTCCAGATGAGGTTGTTGTTTTTAGGTTTGTTGCATACAGGATGGACCTACGACAAAATCAATATAAATAGGACTTTTAAGACTATTTATGTTTTGTTTAATTTTAAATCCACACTACTTGATTTAAAATGCGGAAAATTTTGAGGGGAGTACTATGCTGATGATTTTTCTAGATTATAATCATTCAACTCGCACGTATATATAAAATATAATTCTCAGACATTAAAATGATGTCCAGTAAAAAGTTCTCATCAATTCCGTCAAAGAAAGATATCTGTAAATTCCATCATAAACTGCAGCACATTATGCTAATTTAAATGAAAAGTTCTCCGATATATATACTTTTTAGCATATTACTTGAACTATTTGACATTCAAAAGAAGATACGAAATAGATATCGACACTGCCTCAGTCTATAGAGTCACAAAACATTCATATAAATTTTATTCAAAAACCTCCTTCAACTTAATGTAATTATACAAATGTATATAGAAGTCTATCAACACACAAACAAATTTACAGATAAGAATAAATTTCAAACAAATCTTTGAATATTATTCTAATTAAATTTACACCGCGACGAGTTTCCTCTTTATCGCATCAATAAGAAGATATTAAGAGCTGATGGTGAAAAAAATGAATGGAAAAATCTGTTTTTTACATATTATTTAACACCCTCAGCCCTATATATAGTATAATATCGCAGTGTGATATTATCCACTATATTATATAGCCAAGCTAATTTTCTAATTTGTAAACCATACACAACAAGATCGAAAAACTTTTTTAATATTTTGTGTCGAACATAGACATTAAATAGAAAAAACTTTTCTCATATATACACAATTTTCCCGTCCGCCCGCCAACAAAGCAAAAGAAGAAGCGTCGCTGTGTGCAAAGCAAAGCAAAGCACAAAAAACGGAAAATGTATAGGAAAAGCGAAAGCAGAAAATTTGCCTAAGTTTTTCGTTTCCATATAAATATTTACAGGAAAAAAAAACGAATGAACAAATATTATTTTGTTTGGAGCTGGGGTTTATAGTTGTTTGTTTAAACAATATTTTTGTAACCAACAATATGTATACAAAGCAGTGGCGTGAGGGTGTTTTTCCAAAGAAGATGTGAGGAAGTACCTTCAGTACACCGGCAACGAGATTGTCATTAGTATATAGGGTTCGCACCCACTAAAACCAAACCTCGCTTTATAATTAGTGATGGCAATTTTGTTGTACTATTGAGTTAAGAGTAGGTAGTTTGTCACATGAGGACTAATATGGGATTTGTGCAAATACACAGGGACTTCTCTGAGGTGTGTGTTGTTTTGGAGGCGGAACAGGTTTTGAGCAGGTCTGAACAGGTACTAGTACTAAGTACTAGATACTGACATGAAAGCTATCTAGTACTAGTTAGTACTCAAATGTACTAGTTTTTCCCATCACTAATGGAAAAGTCCCCTGTGTATTTACACAAATTCCATATTAGTCCCAAAGTGACTAACTACCTACTGTTAAGTATCGCCAAATATATTTCACGTCATTTTCTACAACTCTTGTATGAATTACGAGTTTAGCGCCACACCGGTGACTTTTAAATCTAAATAAAAAACCAAGTAATTAAATATTCCCTATAACTATTTTCCACGAAGTTCTTCCATAAAGTAATTAACTTCGGAGATAATATCAGAATATAGTAAAAAAGGCACCATCTTGAATTTTTATTAAAAGATATAAGTGGAAGATTCCTCTTAACATATTTTTTATCATTATCATATATCACCTCAAGTGCCACATCACCTACTTATGTCTGACATATCATTTTTTTTAGAACACTAAACACACTTTAATCGTGCATTAAAACACCAAGTCTATTATTAAAAGACGTTTGCAAAACGAAAAAGCCGCCATTTTAAATAAATTGCATCTCGTAATATTAAAAAACTAAAATGTTAAAAATATCTAGTTTTAACAAAACATAAAAAGAATTTTGTTATATTTTGTTAAGACAAAGGAGTTAGTCAATGTTTCCGTTTTGATGCCATCTTTTGCTGGAGCGGCTTTTGTCTGTAGTGAGTTATGTCAGGAATCCGGTGGAGTTCGGCAACCTTGCTCAGCATATGCTACCGAGATGGTCGCAATTCTCTTGGCCTGTCGCCATATAATTAACTTTTTTATTGCTTCCGACAACATGTCGGCATTAAAAGCAATTAATATCCGGCGTGCGACCACCAAAACATCTGAATTGATAGTCGCCATAAGACAGCAAATTCGGATTTAATTATAAATAATTCAAGTTCGGTTTATGTGGGTGCCGTCTCCCAGGTAACGACAAGACAGATGAACTGGCGAAACTGAGTACGAGTGGCGATTCCATTCTTTCTTTTCAGCCGGAGTGGAAAAACTTCCTGCTTTTAATTATAAGGTCTATGGTTTAGGGGATTGGCAAGTTCTGTTACTCTATATTGCCCAAAGTATCAAGAAAAGCATAGTTCAATCAATACCCACAATTTCATCGTTCTTTATTATATTAACTATAAATAGAATAATTTCTAATCATACATGTACTAGGGCTCATCTTTACCGAATTAATATTGTTGATTCTCCCTGTTGTGAACATTGCGATCTTTAGGAGACAGTGGATCATATAATTTGGATCTGCCAACATATATAACTTTTATCGACATCTACTTTCACCCCTTCCGCAGGATTCTGATGTTAGGATTATTATAGGAACTGCTCTGTGCACGTTAGATGCTTCTGATGCTTTTATGGCTAAATACTACTGCCTACTTGAAAGTGGTGTGAAGTTGTAGATGCAATTGGATCGCTCAGCTCTTTTTTGCTTCGGCCGGTGAGCCTTTTAAATTAAAAAAACAGTTTACCGGCACAACAGAATTGAGAATACTCTCCCTAAGTGGGGGTTAGGGGTAGTGATGTTAGTAGCATTAATTGGCATAATTTTGCTTGCATTCGTTTTCATTAAAAAAAAATTATTTGCAATATTCTCGAGTAAATTTGTATTAGATGTTTTTACAGCACTAGTTAAAGGAGGAGGGGGTCAATTTTTTTTTTTTGGTATAGAGTTAAAGATTTAACGCACCCTTTTTGAGGAGCGAGATTTAAAGCTTGTATGCAAAATTGAAAACCGAATGAAAGGGTGAGTTAGCGAGCCTTTATGGTAGTGTTAGTTTGTTGTTCAATTGCGAGCGGACAACTTGAAATCTACAACAACAATTTGTATATGAAATTGCTCCTCCAACAACAACAACAAAATTAAATTTTTGTATTGAGTGGTACCAAACCAATCAAAAACATCGATACTGTTGGCCATTCTCAATTGAACAAACTAACACTACCATAAAGGTTCGCTGATGAAAAATTAAAAAAAATTGCAGTGTAAACTAAAAAAGTTTGTATTGACCCCTCTAGAAGGA
Organism: Diadocidia ferruginosa; assembly: GCA_027564275.1. Taxonomy (NCBI): domain Eukaryota; kingdom Metazoa; phylum Arthropoda; class Insecta; order Diptera; family Diadocidiidae; genus Diadocidia; species Diadocidia ferruginosa. The sequence continues at coordinate 9,578 of JANSTW010025562.1, read as the reverse complement.
AGGGTCTCAATTCGGCTGTGCCGGTAAACTATAGACTTTAACCGAATTTTGTCTATTATTGTTTCGAATCTAGTGACAAACGCGATGTGATCGGCAAATTCTTCAGGAATCTTTATTTGAAAGATGTCGTTATATATATATAACATTCCATAGGATTAGACATCCAGCATGGATCCTTCTGTTATATACTAGAGGGTATATTCGGTGTGTTTTGTTTCATTCCTCAATCTCGCATATATAAGAATTATATTATTAGTAGTCGTGAATATATAATCAGGTGCACCCAGCCTTGATAATGTTTGTATGAAAATAGTACTATAGCTATAATTTAGGTCAAAATGGTCAAATTGCCCGGACTATTTTTTTGTGTTTTTTGATGCCCTGAGTCAGAAAAACAAAAAAAAGGTGTCCGTGTGTCTGTCCGTCCGTCCTCGAATTTTTAGACACAACAAAATAGGTCAGGGTGAGTTTTTAACTAGGTCAAAGGTGAGGAGAGGGCTCTTATACGTTTTTTTGTTGGTAAAAATGGTGGTAAAATATAAGTTTTTCCTCAGTAGACGGATTTGGCCAAATTTTTTATTGGATGGTTTTAATGGTTCTATACGCACTGGAATTGAGTTGGGAGTCTGTGTGTTAAAGGGAAGAAGCGCCTCATATTAATTTTTTTTTTGAATGAAAATTGACTAAATTTGAATAGAGAAGATGTATGTATTTTGGCAATATGTTTGTTTATATGGTTCAAAAAAACTTTAAGTTATAAGTTAGTAACTGAACCTGATCTACTGCTGGATTATTTCCATACCGAATAAGTCAGAAGTTTTTCTACGGTATTTATGATCGGGAACGGAAATAATACTTCCATTTTAATTTTATTCAGTGGTTATTCGGAAGACTCTCAGACCAATTTTTAAATTACTAAAAAAAAACTTTAATGTGAAAATCGTTTCTATACATGATTTTATTGGCAAATGCAAATATATAAATAATGTTTGAATATTTTCTTCCTGGCATTATAGAATATCCATATACTAAACAAACATCCCCCATATAAAATTTTCTGAAAATTGAATACAAATAGAAATCTATATATACATTATTATAATATCTCTTCCTACTATAAGAGTCCGTACTATATCCAATATATTAAATCGAAAGAGATAATAGAAAACTCTTAAAAGTCAATGCACATTTTATTGCACACTGTATTATATTAAATTACCCATCTGTATCAATGTTCCATGTATGTATAGATTAGTTATTATTGATTCCGGAGTATCATCGCCAGGATCGCAGGATTATTATATAATATACAATATACATATAGAGCATTTAAATAAATATTATAATAAAAATAGAAAATATATCGAGTTTTCTATTCTATCTAACAAGTTGAACTTTGTTGAATATTCATGCAAAGTAAATATTATAGATGCATGTAATGTATATTAGTCCAGTCGATAGAGGTATTTTTTGCTTGCAAAGTTTCCTATATAATTTTAATTTTTCATCGACAACACTTTTTTCTGATATTTAGTTTAAATAAAACGGCAAAAGCTAGATCTACTAGAAATTGTCAAAAATTATCTACCACATGACAACTGGAATAAAGTATAGCAAAGCTAGCGGTTGTGCGTAACTCAAAGAAGCAGAAATTATTATTAGTGCGCCTTCAAAATGGAGAAGAAATATTTTTGTCATAACCAAAAAATCAAACTCTTTAATTAATATCATTTAAATGAACATTAGATTTGTTTCCTATAAAACATTTCAACATCGGTCATATATCGATGATACTAAAACCCAAATTGTTTCGAGTATCATTTGACCTATGCGTATTTCCATATAAAAAATTTGCCATTTTTTGCGCTGTATAGCAATATATCAACAGAAATTTACGAAACGCATTATATTGACAGTTAATTTAACAAATTTATTTTAAAATTATTGAATTAAAACAAAAAAAACGAACGAACGAGATTTCTGCCAACAAAAAACAAACAAAACTCTGTGCAGAACAACCAAACCAAGTAAACAGACAAAAAAATGGGCTATACATTATACATCTGCCCACACCCTAGCACAAAAAAAACCTCGGGAAAATAATCGATTGCAATAGGCTGAATCAACCATAAAAGAAGAGAAATAGTTGGGGATATTCTTTTAATTATATTTAATACTTTCTGGCATTAGTAGATCCTGGTTAATACTTACAGGCCTACCAAGACTACCTGCAAATATTTTATAAAAAAAAACAATACATAGAAAAGACTTTTAGGATTTCAGCATTCAGTCCTAAGACTTTCAAGGGGTCCTAGATTTCTAAACATCCTTCATAAAACTGCCAAGACTTCGATAAGTCGTCCATAAGACTTATGGAATTATTTAGCTTACAATAAGAAAAAACTGTCCCTTCAATTTTTTGTCTAAAACTTCGATAAAATTATAAAATTGTCATTAAATTTCAAAAAAAAACTTCAAATATCTTCATGAGACTATGGCTCGTAAGACTTCCATATAATGTCAAATTCTATCGAGTAGATTGCCTATACTCGATAGAATTGGTAGACAAAATTACTTCTAATACTTCAAAATTTTTTTGATAAAACTGTAAAAATATTAATAAGACTCTGATAAGACTTCTAAAAAATTATTCAACTTACAAAAACGAAATTGTTCTATCAAATGTTTGTCCATGACTTTCCTAATACTTCTAAAACTGCCATTAGACTTCAAGACCTTAAAAACAATTTCTAAGATTTCAATAAAACTATGGCTTTCAAGAATTCCATTTTAACTTCTAATTTTATGGCTTGAGCAACCTGACTAAAATTGGCTAAATTACTCCATGTGACTACTAAGACTTCAAAAAGTCTTTCTTAACCCTAGGATGTTCAGGCATTTTTTGGCGCTAACTTTTTTTTAGGTCTGCGCAGACCTATAAAAAATTTTCGGGGATTTTCGGTTGTCGACTAAAAAAAAATTGGTATGAACCAAACACGAAAACAGTCTGTTTTCGTGCTGATTGCGTACGGCATTTCTACATTGAAGAAGTCATGGACGGGTTTGGCTCTAAGCCGCACCAAAAAAAATTTAGACAGATTTTTATATGCTAAAGGTCTGGCTAGACCTAGTAGAGAATCATAGGATTAAGGCTGTCAAAGACTTCGATAAATCTTCCATAAGACTTCTAGTGAGTTATTCATCTCGAAAAAATTTGCCTTACAATGTTCAAAGGTATTTCGTGCGAGCTCTATAAGACGGCGAAAACTTTCAAAAGAATCCACGACTTCTAAAAGAGAGCGGGTAATCACTTATGGAAGTCTTGGGACACCTCTTTGGAAGACTTGGAAGTTTTTTGAAAGTCTTGGAAGTCTTTGGAAGTCTTAGAAGTTTTGGAAGTCTTTTGGAATTCTAGGAAGTCTTGGAATTGGGAGTCTTTTTAAAATGGAAGTCTTTAGGACAAATTGTTTTCAGGTGGCTATTCGCTCGTGTAAAAGACTCCAAAGACTTCCATAAGACTATGGCTTAAAAGATTTCCATATTACTTCCAAAGTTTACAATTATATTGACTGTATAACCTGACAAAATGTTTTCTTAAACACTTTAATTTTTAAAATTATTTCCAAAAGACTTTTAGAAGACCTTAAGACTTTTCTTGAAGACTACCAGTTCCAAAAGACTTCTGAAAAGACTTCATAAAATTTGAAGATGTTCATAGGAATATGGATTGTAGAACTTCCAATTCTATCGAGTGGCAACCTAACAAAATGTTATTAAAATATAATCCACGAGACTTATAAGACTTCAATAAGTCTTTCATAAAACTATCAAGACTACTATAAGACTTTTGGGGAGTTATTCACCTTGGAAAAAAGATCTTACAATTTTCAAAGGTCTTCCATGACTTCCAAAAGACTGCAAAAACTTTCATAAGAATCCAAGACTTCCAAAAGACTATGGCTTACAAGACTTTCATATTACTTCCAAAATTTACAATCATATCGAGTGTATAACCTGACGAAATTTTGTCTTAAAGACTTTAATTTTTAAAATTATTTCCAAAAAGCTTTTATAAGACCTCAAGACTTTCCTGAAAGACACTTTTATTTTTAATATGACAAACATAATACTTCCAAAAGACTTCCGAAAAGTCTTCCATAAGACTTTCTTTGAAGAAATTTTCATTTTCAAAATAAATACTATAATACTACCATAAAACTTTCAAAAGGCTTTCGAAAAGACTTCCATAAAACCTCAAGACTTTCCTTAAATACAATTTCATTTTCAAAATGATTACCATAATCCAAGTCTTTCAAAATACTTCCATAAGCTATGACTTATTATTGAGGGAGTGACCGTACAAAACGCATCGTCTCAAAGATATCCATTTTGAAATTCCATACGATTTTCGAAGACCCAGAAATTTTCAAAAGGTGGTGGTTGATTTATCTTCGTTAAAAAAGGTAAATTTCCCCACACACAAAAATGGTCGATTCGGGTTATTGCAACTAAACATTAACACTCTTCTGGATCGTTATTTCAAAACTAACACAACATATGAACGAATTTTACAATATTTGTAGAGCAACAACAAAAAAAGCAGAACCCAAAAAACAAACCACCCTAAATCTATCTTTCTACACGACAGAATACTATTTATCTATTTCCAACCCTAACTCTCATCCAATTCACCCGCACCCACAGCCCCGCCGAATCTGCACATCATCAACACAAAATAGAAAATAAAAACAACCAAAAAGTATATTGCGGGCAACAAAAAATCGGAAAATATAAATCGGAAATAATAATAGCAACAACAACAACCATAAAATTCGATTTTAAAACAACCAACAAAAAGCTTAAAATTATTTTCATGTGCAATTTTCTGTATTTCTTTTTTTGCAGTTCACCCGCTGATTCAAGTACCAAATCAATTGGTCGGTGCACCAGTTGTTACAGATGTCACACTAGTTTGTAATGCAGAGGCGTCTCCGAAAGCCATAAATTATTGGCAAAGAGAAAATGGTAAGCAAAACTATACATAACCCATCCCTATACATACAATTATTGAGGTTATGTATATTTGTACATAACCTCAATCTGTTTTTGTAATTTACTATGTGATTTATGCAAATTTTTTCTGCACTCTAAAAATCAATGTTTGCAAATTAAATTAAAAAAATTACTTGCCCTTGTCCCTAGAGTCCTAATTTTGCTAGTTTTAGAAAATGTTTTTATTTCTTTTTACAGGTGAAATGATTATCCCAAATGATCGGTACACAATGACAGAAACGGAAAACTCAATGTATGCCGTTCAGATGGTGCTGATTATTAAAAAATTACAAAAGTCTGATTTTGGCGGATACAAATGCATATCAAAGAACAGTATCGGTGGAATTGAGGCGACAATACGACTTTATGGTAATTATACAGATTTTTCTCTATTATTAGATTCGACTATTCGAGAAATATAGACATGACTCATTAGCATAATTAGTATTTTCAAAGTGTCCTTTACTTTAAAGTGAGTGATGAAAGGGACTACTGTCGTAAGCTCATCATGTTCTTTATACTTCAAATCGAAGGAGCGTTGGGACCGTTTTTTTTACTAAATGAGTGTGGGACAGAAACACTGTGGGACTGACTGACTGTGAGACTGACTGACTGTGAGACTGACTGACTGTGAGACTGATTAACTGTGAGACTGACTGATTAGGGAACTGACTGAGTACGGGACTGACTGCCTGTGAGTCTTGGGACTGACTGAGCATGGAACTGAAGAACTGTGAGACTGACTGATTGTGGGACTATCCCTATCTTAATAATAAATAAGGATCTATGGAGGTGTAGACAAAATTGAAAATAAGGCGTAGAAAATAGAACTTGATTGGACATACTTTGGGAAAATCGATTGATTGGTGACGCTAGAGTAGAACCAACAAGGTAATCGTTTCAGGAATCTAAAGCTGGGTAAGAAATGGTATGACATTAAGAAATTAGCAAAAAGTAGTGTGTGATGGTGGACATTTTCGGACCCCCTAAGTTCTCGGTTCTAGAAATAAAGGACAAGATGATGATTAAGATGACCACAAAAGTGATAATTAATTATCATTACGCAATCAAATCATCCCCAAAAAACGCTTTCTTATAAGAGAAACGTATATTCCCTTGCCCCAAAATAACTCGCCAGATAATAATTTTTAATTATTATCGTTAAACCCCGACAGATACTAAAATAACGACCACATATTCTTCCGTGAATAATAAAATTAAATGAAGTTATGGGCATTATCGCGTTATTATTATTATTATTACAACAATTTAACTCTCGCGCTATATTGTCTATATAGAACCCGCACCACATTTTCCCACATTTTTCCGGAGGCGATATGCGATTTCAACAATTCAGATGCAAAAAAGAAGGTTTTTTGTTCTTCTGCGTACAACTTATGGCAGTATAGTTAAACTCCCGGTCATAATGTAACAATTTAAGTTATTAAAAGCAATTGAGGCTATAATATGAAGTATGCGAATATAGTTGAAAAGTTACTTAAAAAGAAAAGTTAACATTTTTTTTATTTTTCCCATTGCACTATACAGTGGCGACTGTATAGCTTTATATTATAATAATTCCCCTTTGACTTGGTGTGCAGTACTGTGCAGGATATAATATACTGTGTGGCGCACGGCGACAAAAGCGAGTATAGGCGACGGAAGCATGAGGTGACATAAGTAAAGCTTGCTATGATATAAGCAAAGGCTTAGTGACATAAAGACACGAGGCAACATGTAAGCGCAATGAATTACGAATAAATGCTTGAGAAAATCCTAACTAGACAATATCATCGTATGCATAAAAAAGCTACACAGCTTCACAATTTTACATTGAAATTGTTGTTGCTTTTTCTACACACGCGGAGTCGCATTGCAAAAACTACTGTGCGTCCTATTAAAACGTTATAAGAACAGACGCTGTTGTATGGAAATTCAGCGTCTGAACGCCGGCGGGGATATTATACCCAAATGTTACCTCCAACCAACATTATTGTTGGGAAAATGAATTTATGGCATTTTTTCTTCCTTACTATTGCTTTAATAATAATAAGGAAGAAAAAATGCGGAGTTGGATCGGACAGTCTGCGACGACCCAGGGAATATTATATAATTTTCTCGTTGCTTAAGAAATTTGGCTGAAGTGTATAGAATTACCCCCTTCCAGGATATAATACAAACATTTCAATCTTCAGGGTAAGGGAGGCAGCCGTCAAAACGTTTGTTTGGTGCGAGTTCTTGGCCTCCTTTCGGAGGTGAAGACGTCCAAACACTTAAAAATTCAATGCACTAAACAGACAAAAACCAATTATGTTGACACAAACTTTGATAGAGGGTACAGGGGAGCCACCCGAGAACAATTTTTTTTCAATGAGTTAGTAAAGCTTAGTCCCTTTTCTGAGATCAGATGGAGTATTTTAAAAACTCATTAAAAAATTGAATAATGGGAATCGAGATCTTTTTAATTTGTAAAAGAAAAATCAATTAATTTTGATAATAGATAAGCTAATTTTAGACACGCAGGGAGTTAATTAGGTAAAGAAAACTAGTTCGCAAAGTCGATCTCTTACATTTTTACTCTCTAGTGTATTTTGCTTTTAATTTTAAAACCACTCTTCTTCCGAAAGGGGGCTGAGCGCTGAAAACTCCTTGAACAAATGTTGTTCGGGTGTACCTTCCTATACTTTCCTACAAGATTTAAGAAGATCCGGTAGTCCACATAATTTTTTACTCCGTCTGGTGTATTATTGAACCATCCAAACGTAGTTAAGGGGTGACTCTCCTGAGAGATTTGGGAAGGAATAATACTACACTTCAGCCAAATTCGAATAAAAAACAAGAAATTAACGAAAAACTTTTGATCTAACAGCATTGTTCAGAGGCCCTTATCCTATCCCCCTACAAAGTTTTGAAAAGATTCGAGAGGAAAAGAATTCTATGTTTATGCTATGGAAATTTAAACAAATTTAAATTTCGCTTCGGAAAAATCCTAAGTTTTTAATAAGCTCCCTTTTGAAATCTATTCATCAAGTTCGATCTCCAACTTTTTTTTACTCTCTCCAGATAATTTAATTGTTCAGTTTTTACACTCTTTCCCTGGGAAGAGGAGCGAGCACTGTCAACAAACAGGGTACTGTCTATATTTTTGAGTAGTGTGAGAAATACCTATACAGGGTAGCCACTAAATTTTTGAGTAGTGAAAGAAATACCTATAAACAGCTGGGTACCCTTTATATATTTCCAATTAGCAATTAGTTGGAGAAACGCATATAGACAGGGTGCTCTTTATATTTTCGCGTAGTGGGAGAAATACCTATGGACATTAGAAAGGGTACAGTACAGAAAGAAATTCATATAGACAGGATACTCTCTATATTTTCAATTAGTTAGAGAAACGACTAAAGACAGGGAACCCTTTATATTTTCGAGAAGTAGAAATACCTATGAACATTGTACAGGGTACCCTCTATACTTTTGATTTTTGAGCAGTGTAAGTAATTTTTTACACACAGGGTACCCCTTTATATTTTCGAGTAGTGGGAAGAATACTTATGGACAATACACAGGGTACCCTCTATATTTTCGATTAGTTGGAGAAATGCCTACAGACAGGGTACCTACTAAGTTTTTGAGTAGTGAAAGAAATACCTATAAACAGCTGGGTACCCTCTATATTTCCAATTAGTTGGAGAAACGTCTATAGATAGGGTACCATCTATATTTTCGAGAATTAAGAAAATACCTATGGACATTGTATTCTCGTAATGAATAAATAAAATAAATATTAATGTCCCAGCGCGCTAATGTCACCGCGCCCTTTTGTCGCCTCGCGCTCCTGCATCACAGTACCCAAATACTAAACTACCTCATGTCTAATGCGAATTAAATATTTAAGACGAACGAAAGAGAAAAAAATTATAAAACTGCAAGATCTTCTGTGCTATGTACTTATGTAGTAGCAAAAGAAAAGCTGAAAAAAAAGAAAATTCCGTGTTGAATGACTATGATTGTATAGCCTGAGCTATAAATATAAAGAAAGTAGCGCAAAAAAACGCTCCCAAAGTAATATTGTTGGAGGAATGTGAAGTTGTTAAGATTATCTGACTATTATCCGCATGTTGTACATTTTTTGTTCAACTCCAAACTTATTGCTATACATATGTAGGTATCTAACCAGTGACGAGTATTCCATATCATGGCTTATATATTATGCTTCCATATAACGGTGATTTGGGATGTTTTCTTTCTTTTCTCACTTCGAGACATTGAGTATAGAGTTTCCTTGGGATGCATTAAATTTTGGAGCAAACAAATTTTTTATTCTCATTCAAATAAATTTTAATAAACAATAAATACAAATATGAAAAAATTTCCTTCTTCTTTTCCACAAAAACTTGATTTTATTCAAATGAATAAAAAAAATAGTTATGATAAGATTCAATGTACTGCCCAAAAAATAAAAATAATTAACGTTTATTTGTGTGTTTTTTTTTTGGGTAGTACATTGAATCTTATTATAAACATCT
>JANSTW010025451.1:0-15433 GCA_027564275.1 Diadocidia ferruginosa | reverse complement strand
AATAAAGATAATATTATTATTAGTATTATTATATATATATTATTATTAGTTTATTTTTTTTATACATTTTTTTAAATTATTACACTAAAGTTTACAAACAAAACAAAAATTATAATGATTGCAAGTAAAAGATATATTTAATACAAACATTTTAAACCTAATTTGAACAAAATCGGTTAAAAATTACAGGAGATATGTATTATTATGTAAAAGCCGACATATTATTTAATATATATCCGGTTTGAGCATATAGTTAGGTTTAATAGTTTTGTAATAAAATTGTCTTCCACATAATAGAAATTTTTTTTTTTTCACGCTGTTCTACTAGCAAATAAAAACGTGAAATTAAAAAAAAGATTTTTATTTCAACTTTCAGCGCTTGTAATTTAGAATTTACCAATATAAATGACATAAACAGAAAATTCGGAAAGATTAAAAACACACCTATCGATCAGTATATTTTTGAAGTTGGTCAGATTTGTCGTTCTTAAGTTATCTGGCGATAACTGAAAAAATGAGCCGAAAAACACATATTTTGAACAGCCCGTAACGGTTGTTTGAAATTTTTTTGCATAAAAATGAATATCATTTTCGTTTTCAGCGACCTCAAAATTGACCAAGTACTACCAATTCCCATGATATTATTTATAGAACCGAATAAGATTAGAAGTTCTTTTTTGGTATTTATAAGATCAAGATAAGGTATTTTACCGAAAACTAAGTTGCTTCCTTACCAGATTCTCCCATAAGAGTATTTCCAGAACCGAACAAGACAGGAAGTTCTTTTTTAGTATTTAAGATCAAGGGAAGGTATTTTACCAGTAGACGGGTTTAAACAAATTTTGGTGAAGGTGCGTTTTTAGTGGTCCCATACTCTGGGATTACATTTGGAGTCTCTAGGCTTTAAGTGAAGCTATATACTATTTGGGGTAACTAGGTTAAAGACGAGGAGCCTTCCATCTTATTTTTTGTTGTTGTTAATATCTATTAGTTCACACTTTCTGTTCATAAATGTGAAATAATAGAGAATGTTTTGGTTTTAATTGTCAGTTTTCAAATGTAAAAGTATAGTAAAAGCAGCATCCCAGTTATGCCGGGATTAACTCTCGGACCGATTATACTGCCAGAAGATCCCTTATTATACAAAGATGGAGGCTCAACAAATTGATCATCTTCCGTGGTCGGACTACTCGAATAGACTATGCCATTTGTTCCGTTTATTCTGTAAAATGTTTGGGAAGAAAAAACCAAACTTCACAAATTGCAAAAAATCTCTCTGCTGTTCCCTTTAATAACTTAAAAACTAATTATCTGAGAAAAATATTTTGTATACCAAAGTTAAAATTTAATAACCTATAACTTTGTAATATTGATTTTAACGGAAAATGTATAAAAAGCTAGATATATAGGCAATAAAAGTGATTTTGGACCACTAAATCCAACATGGCGTGCCGAGTTTACAAATTTAGGGGTTTAAATAAGAGCCTTATATGAACATAACTCCAAAAAATCAGCTAAAAAATACCTACCGACTGGACTAAATGGCCATTACAGTCATGTGATCTATTTGGGTATTGCTTATTGATTTAGTTGTAGCTAAAATTGCCAGTTGATTTTGAAACAAATTTCCACTTGCAAAATATAGCTGTAGAAGAAAATTTGAAAATCTCTTCATAGTATATAGTGTTGACTAATAATATAATATTTTCTAATACAAAAAGAAAAACATGAGACAATATATTTATTATGGGTGGTGGACTATATGGTGGGTATATTATATGTAAATATATATTTCATTTTCTTTACCCAAACAAATTTAAAAATATAAATTCAAACTGTATGTGTGCGTATTCGTTTCCTAAAAAGCATTCATTACATTTGAAGTTTAACCGTTTCTAAATTCAGGCTAGCGCTGCTGTTAGTTTTAGTCTACCCGCAGCATCGCTTCGACTACGTCAGCTGCCGGACTTTATAGAATTTTCTTTTCGTTTTAGAGTAAGTTTTCTTCAAAGAAAATTTTTTGCCTAATTTTTTTTTTAAATTATGGATTATAATTAATAATGTGTGAATTTTTTTTAATAAATAATAAAACGATTATCTACGCATATCGTTCAATAATGCTGAATCAATATTTTATATATGAAATTGTTGAATAATATGAAAGAAAATTGTGAAAATGTGAAAAAACCCAGAAATCGCACCTATAAAAAAGGAATATGTGAAAATCTAATTGTGGATTAGAGATATAAATACAAAATAGAGACTTTGAAAAATAAATGAAAAGTGTATAATATGCTGCTATATAATAATAAATACTACTGCTTTGCGATGATTTAATTTCAAGGATATTACATAAGGCTGAATAAGAATAAAAATTTAAATATAGAAATTTAAAACAAACTAATATATAGTTTTAATTGCGAAATATTGAAATTTTTTCAAATAGACTGTTTGCATATATAATATTTTTCAGTTATAAAAGCAATATTATGTTTTAAATTTGCACACGTCTCTATAAATACACACACCTATTTTACCTAATGAAAAACTTGCAATAAAAGCTTTTATATTTAATTTTGGTAAAAAAAAATTTTGTTAGATTTTAAATTTTGTGTAAAAGAAGAGTAAAAAATTCCTCAAAACACATTTTATATAAAATAATTGTAAAATACATGTAAAAATAGCATAACGAATAAACGTACATGCATGTTAATATGAAGGTGTCCCACATCATCATATAATAAAATAAAAATGATCGAAACCAGTGACCGCTTAAGTGAATTCGATTTCGGTGTATTTTCACTTTTAAAATTTTAATTCAATAAACTTCAAATTTTTATAATAAGCTATATGAGGGGAGGGGCCGGGTTAGGTTAGACATAATATACAAAAGTAAAATATTTGAAGGTATATCTAACATAAAAATTAAAATGAACGCATCCAGAGAACCGTTCGATTTTATCATTTTTTTTAATAGACTGTATTAGGGAGGGGCGGGGGTAGGGGAGTAGGTTATATACAAAAATTATGTTATACGTACATACACATATACAATAACAGATAATTTAAATTACCTAATATATAGGGAAACACACCAGCTAAACAATTGATTCGCTAAATGATAACCCCTTCTGCGGTGCCGCCATTGACTTCACCTCGCACTTCATTTAATTTTCCAATAAAACTTACCTCAGTTATATGAACTTATAACTATATGATGATGTAGCCAAAATTTATCCAAATTAGAGAGATTGAATAAACAATTTGTCAACAATCCAGGCTCCAATCCAAATAAATATGATCATTTAAAAAAAATATTTAACTGATATATCGCTTAGTTGCAAAACTAACAATTCGGCAGTTAACATTTAAAACATAATATTTATAATAATAATTTGCCACTACAACCCGGTAAGAGTCTTGGACTAAACCATTACCACTATTTAATCTGATTGCTAGGTTAACATATTTTAATGTTTTTAAAATATTTAGCATAATATAACTTGTAAGTTTACAAAATATTTTTTCTGTAAACAAACATATATACGAGATGTTCCATGAGGATACTATAAAATGATGTCAACAAAACTTGTTGCTTCTTTTGTGTAGTCTTCTTATAATATACCCATGTTAAGTTGAGTTTTTAACGGTTCTTTATTTCAAAATTTTAATGTTTGCCCTAACTTTTCTTAAGTACAAATAAATCAAGAATGGTTTTCAATTCATTTATTAAGTAATAAAAACTTAAACCTTAAGTTGTTATTAATTAATAAATTAATTGAAATCACTGTTTACTCAACTAAAAAAATATTTTATAAAAATAATGTAATTTAAATTCCTAATACTAAATCAAGATTTTCGTAAATTTACATACGATACATATTTTATTCGCATACCCAATAGCATATAAAAACATAGTCTCGATTCACCTTGTCTAAAAATCGTTACAAAATAGAAATTATGAAACTAAAAATATATTTTCATCATAACTAAATCTTTCGTAAAAGCTCATAAAATAAAATATAAAATTATGTTTACAATAAAAACCATTTGAAAACAGACAAAAAATTTATTTGACGACATCGAACAAAATTAGATCACTCGCATATAATATAATTTCGTGTTTTTCGATCTAAAATTAAATATTTTTTTATTGCATACCTATATACATTCGCATGAAATATTTTAAATAGAGGATTTTCTAATTTCCTCGCAAACAAATATATACATTTAGAAAAATTGTGTTGTTATAATTTTTTTTTTATTTCAAGAATTTTCCGATTTGAAAATATATTTCTCTGTGTCGATCTGTGTATACATATGTATACGCAAGTATATGTAGGTAGATCTGCACGCAAGATGAGTCGATTAATGCAATAAAACACTTTTACATTATAATATATAAAAAATAGCTGATGTGGGTGTGAAAATTTGTTTTTTTAATTTTCTTTACGAAATGAAAATGAAAATATACGAACACTGCGTTGATGTGTTAGTATAGTATAGTAATACACAATTTATTTACAGAAGGCATGATGCCAAAATGGGATATACAAGCGCCCAAGAAATTTTAAAAATAGAACTTAGAAATATGCAGATTGAGTTTCAAATTTTGCTCTATAAAATAAACACAGCAATGAAAAATGTTGATGATATAATATGCGATGTGATTTTCAAAATATTTTTTTTAATAATAGAAAAATATTACAAAAATATTGTTCTTTATTATAAAATAAATGTTTAACACTGTACATTTATTTTTCTTTTAGATTTAAATCCTATCCATCAACATGTCCGACGATGAGGAATATTCGTAAGTATAATTTCTATTAATTTATAGGAATAACTATATTCTCATCTATATGTATATATGGTGATCTACATATGGAACTATATATAGATGATTACTTTTAAGATTTACCAAAGATTTCAAGATCTTTGATTTAAGTACATATATATTTTACAAAATAGCTCAAATTTTATTTATTTTCTTCAATATTTATATACAAACACGAAAGAACAATTATATATGTAATTTTTTCCCCTTTATATGTTGCATCTTTATGTATCCCCTATATATTAAATAAATTTGATTTTTTTTAGATAATTTTGAAATTTTAATTGATTTTTTTTTTCAATTATATTAGTATATCCTTTGTATTGGATTTTTTGTTGTTTTTTAGAATTTAAATGTAGCATTTTTATTTGTTCTGATTTTTTTTTTCGTTTCGAAGGAGAATTTAACTATTTATTTAAGCGAATATATTACAATAAGATCAATAATAATTTATAATATAAATTAAAAATTTTTTAAATAAAATATTATAAAACTTATTATTCACCTAGATGTATACTAGTTCGAAAAACAATTCGAAATATTATAAAACCATTTATAATTTAATATTATAATTTTATTTAAATTTTTTTTTATTTTTTTATCAAAAACTAGATAGAATTTTGTAAATCCTCATCAGGAGAATACATAAAAACATTTTTGTTTGTTAAAATTATATGATTTTAACTTTGTATAGTTTCCCTTTATTAGATCATATTTAATATTCCTTATGATTTATTTTTTTATTTGTATTGAATGTGTTATTTTGTTAATCTTGACAACTAAAAATTGATATTTATATAGTTTTATTTAAAAATAAAAAACTATAAAGTTATGAATTTCACTTTATTAAATTTAAAGTAAACTTAATGTAATTATATGAAGAACTTTTGTCCATAAATCATAGAAAATTGTGTATCAATAAATTATATTTAATATATATAATCTCATGCGTGGATCATATAATTATTTGGTTTATAAAAAAAATCATACTCGAAAAATTAAATGTTTATTATAATAATTAAAATTATCATTGATCTTTATTTGTTTTATTAAAATTAATTATTGTAAGTAAGAAAGCCCACAATTATATATAAGTTTAAATTATACATTTTATTTACGAGACATTTTCATCAATAAAATATTATTTTTTCCCCCATTTTCCAATAAAGATCTGAAGAGGAGGAGGAGGTTGTCGAGACTCATGACCAGTAAGTGTCACCATCACATTATATTTATATATAGAATATTTTTCATTTAGCTTATTCAATAAAAATTTTAATAATTTTAAATCTAATAAAATAATAATTATAATTATTTACTATATAAATTAGAAATTATATCAATATATAAAAAAAATATGTTTTGTTCATGATCTAATATATCTTTATTGAAAATAATATACATAACTACAATATACATAAACATATTGATGTAATTGCTATTTTAATTTAATTTATATTTATAGAAGCTGCTATACTAAAATATATTTAAAACATTTTTAATAAAATGAAACATATATTTCAAAAACTATACAATATAAGTATCTGTTTCAGCTAAAATTTCTAATTAATCTAAAAGTATTATATAGGAATTAAAATATTACCGGATCTTATTCTTATATTTTAGAAAAGAATAATTTGATTTAAAATAATTTAATTCTATATAAACTCTGAGTTAGAACAATAATTAAGTAATTTTATTGACCAAAAATATTATAAATATAATATATAGATTTATATGGTGTATAATGTATATATGGTCGATTTTGCATATTAAAAAATTTAGCATATGTTCTTACTCTACCTATTACACTAGTTTACACGAAAAATGTACCTCGGGGAAAAAGTATTTTTTAGATAATTTTGAGGTCGCTAAAAACGAAAATGACATCCATTTTTTTCTAAAGAACTGTTATCGAGATATGTTTATATGAAAATTATTTTTCTGAAGCAATATGAATGTTATTATTTTATAACATTAATATTGCAACCTATTAATTGGCCATAAATATTTTATAACTCTACGAATTATGTGAATATATATTATTTTTTACGTATATGGAATGACAGCAGCTAAAAGTATTGGTTATCCGTCATTACGACCATATTTCGAAGTCGTCACTTCTCATTCTCTTGAGTTATGCAATCTACAAAAAAACATAAATATGTTTATATGTTTTTCGGCTCATTTTTCGGTTATGGTCAAAAATCGCGAGAAATATAAATTTAACAAACCGAAACTGTATACTGAACAAAAGTCTTTTTCTATTGTAATGATATCCTGTTTGTGTTATTTGGATAAGTAGTTTTTAGTTACAGCCTTCTAAAGTCGAAAAAATTTAGTTTTTTAAGTTTTTTTGAAAATTTCACATTTTAATTTGCTATTAAAGGTTGTAAAAGATATTCAATTAATTTTTTTAGGTGAAAGATAATTTTGTTACAAAAATATGAAACCAAGTTTGAACAAAATCGAATAAAAAATGCAGACGCTTTGACATTTTCGGTAAAAGCAGACAATTTCCATACATTTTTCAACACAATTTTCTTTCTGAATTTGCGCTTTGATTTTATATTTTTGTAACAAAATTCTTTCACCTAAAATTTTTAAAATAAATAATTAAATAATTTTTACAATATTTTATAGCAAATTAAAATGGTAAATTTTCAAAAAACTAAATTTTTTCGAATTTAAAAGGCTGTAACTCAAAAACTACTTATCCAAATGAAACAAACAGAATTTCATATGAAAGGACTTATCTTTCGATAAGTGTACATTTTTGGTTGGTTGTATATAGTTTTTGATATTTTTGGCCATAACTGAAAAATAAGAATTTGCTGATATCTTAATAACGGTTCTTTGAAAAAAACGACATTTTCGTTTTCAGCAACCTTAAATGAATCTAAAAAACGTTTTTTTCTTTCAGGTACCTACCTGCGAAAAACTCAAAATTTGTAAACTAGTGTTATATAAACCAATATAACTCTATATATAATATAATAAAAAAATAATTTCGCGTGTTGCTTCATATAGCTCATATAGGTTCTATATTTCAAATTTTTAATTTACAAAATATTATACTAATTGTTTTTTAACTTTATTTATAAATAATTTTACACACATTTACCACAACGGAATTACGATATTTTGAATACTTTCTTGTTAATTTCCCACATTATACCGCATATATATATACATACTACTTATATATAAAGAATTTAAGAAGAAAGTTATTGACAATTCGATTATAGAAAAAACAATTAGAATATAAGTTTTTAAGAACGCTTTGGAGATTTTCTTTTAAAAAACGCCATATGTATTTGTACCACTTTGTTTGATCTGCATATATATAATCTTTTTTTAAACTATATTGCCACAAAAATCGCTATTTTTATTGAATACTTTTAGGGCCACATGATTCGAATTAGTAATACAATTTTTAGCATATCTGCGTTTGATATTAAAAAAAGGAATGCAGTCTCGGGAACTGCCGATAGAAAAGAAAACAACTTTAAGGAATAAAATATTATCCCATTTGATAATTCGATGTTACTGATGCTAAATCGTATTTTACAATGAGAAAACGATATATGCGTCCAGGACCCATTATATTGAATATACTATTTACATTTTTGCCTACAAAAATTTTTTCGTATGCATCTTTAGCTTCTCTCATCGCCAAATCGTATTTTTACATCGAATAAACGATATATGTGCCCAGGGCCGATTATATTGAATATATTAATTTTATTTTTTGTCTTTAAAAATATTATTCGTAAGCATCTCAAGCTCCTCCCATTTGATAATTCAATGTTGCTGACGCAAAATCGTATTTTTTACCTCTACAGAAATCTGCTCAACGCGCCTAAAGAAGTTTTCACTTAAAAAATATGTTGATTTTTTTTCTTATAAATACTATAGAGTATAGATACTAGAGATTGCTATTTCAACTATCTATAGTATGAGTGTTCTTATTTTCTGTGTAGAAAATTTTTAATATCCTGGAGAAAAAAACTACCTGTACCAAATTTCAAGATTATGGCAAAAATGCCTATTATTCGTTTAAACTTGTTAGACAAAATTTTCAAAGTTTTCATAAATTACATTACGCCATCTTGATTTTCTCAAGAAATATTTTTAAATAAATATGTCTTATTTTTCGTAATTATAATAACTAAAGTAATGGAAATTTCAGTTTATTTGTGTTGAAAAGTATCCATTTTTATATATAGAGTGAAATTTGTAATA
Source organism: Diadocidia ferruginosa (assembly GCA_027564275.1). Classification (NCBI taxonomy): domain Eukaryota; kingdom Metazoa; phylum Arthropoda; class Insecta; order Diptera; family Diadocidiidae; genus Diadocidia; species Diadocidia ferruginosa. The sequence goes on along the minus strand of JANSTW010025451.1, from coordinate 6,351 downwards.
TTCAACATTAAACAATGCGAGAACACCCACACGAAACCATCCCTATACAAGATCGTAGGTCATCTTAAATCTGAAATTTTAAATGTACTTTTTTTATATTTTTTGGTATGGGAGCTACCCGTTCCTGTTCAACTTAACTCAATTCAACTGAACCAATAATAATAATGGCAACACAAAAAAACCAAAACTTAAACAAATCATATAAATCTTTCTATTTTTTTTTGTGGTTCATTTCCTTTTTTTCTTATTTATCCCACTTTGTATGGGTATTCGTAGCCTGTTGTTTTATAGAGCAGAATTCTTAATATCAAATGCCAAACAATGGGAACATCAAAAAATCATTATAAAAAAATTTGAAGAATTTTGTAGTATTTTCTATTCAATATATATTCATCTTTATCTCAAAATTTATTTTACCATCGCGACAAGTTATCTACAACGCACTAGATTTCTTTCATATCCCTAATTCATTAAAATCTTTTCCTCGTGCGGTGCATCGAAGATTTGTCTCACCATCTTCTTTATGTTCTTTCTGAGTTCCATCAAAGCCTCACCTTTGCTATGTCGTACCACTAAGTGGTCTTATCAATATTTTCATATTTTCAACTACTGGTCTTCTATCTTTCTTAGTTGGAGATCATATTTAGGTGTAGAATATTTTAAAATGAGACTCAAGTATATAGGCTTGCTAAAAATCAGATAATCGATCAACGCTCAAATCAAATTGGTTTTGATCGAATCAATTGCGATTATGTGGAAGCATAAAAAGATACATTTACATAACTCAATGAAATATGAATATAACATCAATAATTTTGTTTATTTTTATAAAAACCTTAGGGTCCTGCTGATTCCCGCCAAAAAAAATTTATTCACTCTTAATTTTTTCAATATTTAAAATCTCTTTTCTTTCCAATTTCCAAACTGATACCGACCGTAGATATATTAACAATAATATTGTACATAGTATATATAAATACACTTTTCCAAATTATTATTAAATATCGTAATTCCTGATGATTTAATAAAAATACCCACATTTAAAATAATTTTTAACAACAATTCAAAATAAATCATTTAATTAAAAAAACACACTCAAATAATACATAATATTATGAAATCTGTGAACAATTTTTAGTAAATATTTTTTCTATTTTTTATTTGCAGGAAGTAAGTGTCAATATATTTATAGAACTATATATAGAATTTCAAACATATATTTAATTAGTTAAAAAAAGTCGCTAAAGTATATATTATTTAAATGAACAAATTTGTGTATTCGCAATTTACAAAAATTCATATATATGAAATATATACCAGAAGCTTTTCGTTTTCAAAATATTATAAGCTATTAGATATATTGGTTTGAATATAAAGTGTCGTATAATATATATAGTAGAAAACATTAAATATTTAACGCAGAATTGGTAAAAAAAACTTAGTATATAGTTTTTTAGTTTAGTGTATTTATACTATTAATTGGCTGCTAAAAAAACGTGTAAATGAAGAGATCGTTCTTTATGTACATAATCGAATAGTACAATTATGTATATTATTTGACAATTTCTACTGACATATGTACCATGTATAATTTTTCTTCCAAATTTTTTAACAACAACCAATAATAATAAAAATAATAATTGGCCTAAAATCTCCCACAAACAAAATTCGTAACGATCTCTTTATCAAATATAATTCATTTAAATTGCTATATAAAATGTTATAATTTGTATGCTTTTTTGATGATTTGAAAAATTTTAGTTTTTAAAATTTTTATTAGAAATTTTATATATTTTGGATTTGCTTTATTTTAGGCTAAATGTTTATTTATATATATATTGAAAATCTATACTAAAGTTAAATGAGATTTGTTTAATATTTAATTATTTCTAAACATTTGTATATAAATTTTTTTATTTATACAAAATGCATTGTATATTTTAAACTCTTTACAGGGTGATTCAATTAACGATGCGTTCCCGTTAAGGGGTGATTATATGACTTATTTTGAGTAAAAAATCATATTAGAGGAGGTGGTCAATTTTTCATATTTACCGAGTTACATTTTAAGTTAAATTTTGTTGCACTATTTTAGTAAAATTAAAATAATTATTTTATTTTTCACCCGATTTAAATAAGTAATTATAGTTGGTAGGCTTGGTAATATCCTATTTAATTTCGTTTACTTTATTTAAATCGTGTGAAAAATAAAATAATTATTTTAATTTTACTAAAATAGTGCAACAAAATTTAAAACCCCCATATAACTGATCACCCCTCTAATATGATTTTTAACTCAAAACAAGTCATGTAAATAATCACCCCTTAACGGAAACGCATCGTTAATTGAATCACACTACGTACTAACAACTTTTCAGAAACATTTAAGTGACAAATTTCAAAAATCGTATTCAAAAATTTTTCATCTTTAGTAGATTTACAATTATATATATAAATATATTATATAATAAATTACTGTATCGTGATATATACTATATACAGAGTGGTTCAATAAACGAGCTAACGAGCTGTTCCCGTTAAGGGGTGAACACTCATTTGGAGTAAAAAATCCTATAGGAGGTAAGGTCGATTTTTAAAATTTTCCTAGTTACACTTGTTGCACTATTTTATTTAAAAATATTTTTAATTTATTTTTCACAAAATTTTATTAAAATAAAAAGGATTGAATAAGCTTCTTTTAGTCAAGACTATATATACAATAACTGATTCATTTTACAAAAATGCTCACTGAACCCTAGAAAATTACACTCAAAATGAGTTTTTAATATTACCCTATTTTTGATTTTACTATTCATTAAAAAAAACCATAATTTAGGTCAAAATGGTCAAATTGCCGAGACCATGTTTTTTCTCGTTTTATGATGCCCTAATTCAGAAAAACTAGAAAATAAAAAATGTCCGTTCGTCCGTCAGCAAAATATCAGACACACGAAAATTTTACACCAGTCGAGGGATTTGCTAATTTTTGGTTTTATTTGTGGTCCCATACTCTGGGATTGTAGTTGGAGTCTCTAGTTTAAATATAAAGAGGGGCGGCTCCGATTTTTTTCTTCTAAAAATGACCGAAAAATATATTATATATATGAGCATATAGAAAAAGTTTTTTACCAGTGGGCGGATTTGGCCAAAATTTGGGGGAGTTTTAAGAGGTTTTTAGTTCTGGAGCATTTGGAGTTTCTAGATCAAACATTAAGGGGGCTCCAATACGATATTTTCGGTTTTGGCAAATTTTTAGTAAGCCAGAGTTATTAGTGGTTTCATACTCTGGGATTGCATTTGGGGTCTGGCTCGTTTACGTCACGACTTAAGGGTGAACGATACATACATTTTTTAAAGGGGGGAATTTCAGGATGATCATCAGAGGGTTTGAGGAGTTTGATACATTTTGGTGTAAGAGTAGCCGAGTAGGTTTTAAGTGTCTTTATATACCCTGGGATTCCACCTTGGGTTTCTAGGTTAAAGACTTATTTTATGTTGTTATAAATATCTAATAGTTCACAGAGAATATTTTGGTTTGTGTAGTTTCCAAATATTAAAATATAATAAAGGCAGCATTCCAGTTATATTGGGGGCTTTCGGACCGATTTTTTAAATATAATCAAAAAGTAAACAAAAAATATAGGCTAACTGCACCTCTTACGGTTTAATTTATCAAATAAAATAAATTTTTTTTTAAATTTTTGATTTTGAGTGTAATTTAATTTTTTAGAAATTTGAAAAGCTTTTGTCAAATGAACTTGTATTTATTGTCTATAGACTTAAAACCAATTTACATGTTTTTCACACATGTTTTCGGGCGATTACATTTATTTTATCAAATTAAAATTGATTTTTATGAATTTTCTGTTGCAAGTCTGTTTTTTAGATAGGCTCATAAGGAGCGACGTGTGTTAAAAAATGTGTAGTCTAAAATTAGCATTACTAAAAGCCTATATTTCATCCCGTTTACTTTATTTAAATTTTGTGAAAAATAAAATAGTTAATTTAAATAAAATAGTGCAAACAATTTCAAAACCACGCAGTAACTTGGTTAATATGAAAAATTGACCATCCGCTCAGATATGATTTTTTACTCAAAATGAGTCATATAATCAACCCTTACCGGGAACATCTCGTTTATTGAATAACCCTGTATACAGCAAAGACAGTAGTGATAAGCGATATATGCTTCAAAATTATGTTTCTAACACAAAATTATTGCATTTTTTTTTCATATTTGGAATTTATATAGCTAAGTCTTAATTATAAGTAGAAAACAATAATATTAAAAATGCTAATTTATATATGATAATATAGACGGACATTAATATATTACCAATATTATATATAATGTAGGATTAGTAATTTTTTTTATATAGAAAATATTATATAGTTTTCAATTTTATAATGTAAATAAGTTTTCGTATATATTTTTAAGAATTTTTTTTAAATCATTATTATTATTGATAACTTTTGTTAATGCATTTTGGTTTTTTCTTTTTTTTTGTCTATTTCCCAATACTGTATTGAAAAATATAAAAAAAAACACAAAATATTTGTCTGGCCTGACAAACACAATTTTATCTATATAATTATCGCAACATTGATATTATATGTATGTGCATCTTCTACATAAATACATAAATCCAAACTACGAACTTGATGCGATGATGTGGTTTATTTAGGCACGCTGCCAAAAGCGAGTAAGTTTTTTCTTACACAAAAAACAATTATTTTTCTACTAAGAAAATAAAGCTTAACTTTTTTAACGAGCTACGCTAATTTTTAAAAAATTTTTTGGTTATTTTTGTTTGATTTTTGATTTTTTTTTAACTATATTATTTGAAAAATTGCAAATAATATATATAAATCTAGGTAATTTGTTTCAGCCTATATATAAAACAATTGACAATTTCTACGCCAATGAAATAAATGAAACAAATCCGCTAAACAATGATAAACAATTATTTTTATTGTTAATGCTTAATAAACTACAATTTTATTTAAAAAAAAAATTACAACATAACATATATTATATAAGCTGCGCAATCTATTTCTATCAAATATTTATCTGGTAAACAAAAATTAATTATACTTACTTTTTTCGACCGTTAATTTTAACAAAATTTAAATTTTGGAACAAGCAAATCGGTCAACAAAATTTAAATACTTTTGTGCTTTACTGATGATGGGTTAGCCTAGAAATAGTGCAATTCTTGACGGTATATGAGTAAATTGACACAATTTTTTAAAACATGTAGCAAGTGATCACTTTTTGTTGACCGATTAGCTTAAATTTCAAAATTAATTATATTAAAAAATAAATCTTCGTCCTGTTTTTTTTCTTTATAAATATTTAAATAATTTTTATTATATATGAACTCTATATATTAAATAATTTAATAATTTTTTACTAAAATTGCATGCTAAACATATTTTTTGTAAACCAGTGTTAATTGTTATAATACAACTTTAATAACACTATCTCTGGGAGTAGGATAGGATTTAATAGATTCAACGTCATTCGTCCAATTGTTTTGACCCAGATACATACACCTTTTGTTCAATCATTTTAATGGTTTCTATTCTTTGTCCGTTGAAATTATTTAAAAAGTAATTTTTTTGCGATAGTCATATTGATGAAAATTACATGCTTTCGCACACTTTTGGAAGTGATGTTTTATTTATTATATTTTTTAAATTTTAATCGTAACCAATTTTATGGAAAACTATTCTTTTTTTGGTGATTTGTGTTTCTCGAGTTACAAGATGGTCAAAATCGCCGAAAATCAAATCAAATTGCCAAATAATAAAAACAAAATGTCTCAAAGAAACAAATTTTAAATTAAATTATTTATTTATATTTTTTTTAATTTTAATCTAATAATCATTTAATTAATTACAACACGATAATTAATTATAAAATTCTTTGAAGGGTAATTTTTAGACAATTATTGCAAAGATTAAGGCAAAACACTACTCTATAATAGAGTGGGTCGATGGAAATTCCGTTTAGAACAAAATCGAAATATGACCAAATAACTCAAGTTGTGTATTTTAAACAGAAAAATGTTGTTCTCAAAAGTTACAGGAAATTTAATTTTAAAAAGAAATGAAAGAAAAGTTTTTTTTTTTAATTTCATACACTGAGAAAAAATATTTTTCTGAAAATATATATAAGACAAATTTTTTTTTGTGAAAATTTCAAACTGAAGGAGAACACTACTAATTTCGTCCTGGTCACACTTATTACTACTACCTATTAAAAAAATTATAGAAGTTCAGTTAACAATTTGAAAATAGGTATATAGTAATTTTCCAATTTTGACACCCTGTAATTTCCAGCAATAT